>CATIWQ010267379.1:0-78153 GCA_949673415.1 Euphorbia schlechtendalii | reverse complement strand
TTATCAAAATAAAACGAGCAACCCTACAACAAATATTCACTACTAGGATCTTTTTTTTCTTTAGTGTGCCATCGGGGACTTCTTTGTAATTTTTCAGAATTGCGCTGACATGTCCTTATGCCAAATGAGATAGTTTGGCATCGAAATAATCAAAGAAATGAAAAATTGTTATTTTTGGTTTTTCTCTAAACTTAAAAATCAGTCAAACCTGCTTAAAATTATAATTTTAAATTAAAAGTTACTCAGTTTAGTGTTTCTCTAAAATTTTTTCAACTTAGAAAAGTTATTTTTTAAAAAGTAAGAATTAGTTAATACTTACTTCTAGAAAGTGATTTTTTTTCGAATCTACTTTTTGACCAAGCAAATTACAATATTATCCCTATATTATATTCAACACCCAATAACGTTTTTAAAAGTATGTCATTTTTAATCTTTTCAAGATTTAGCATCTTACAAGTGACTTAGAATTCAGTTTTGAGAAACACTTTTGATGACTTAAAAATAATTTTACAGAAACACTTAAATACTTATTTTAAAGGGTAAACTTCAAAAAAGTACCTTGTGGTTTCACTCATTTGCAAAATGGGGTCTAAGGAATTTATTTTTGTAAAAAGAGGTCTGTGGTTTTGAAAAATTTACAAATAGAGATTTCTCATTAATAAAATATATCACGAATATGGGTAATCTTGTTCGTTTTTATCTAAATTTTTGCGAGATGGTTCATAAATATACAATACACATTATTGATGAATTTTGTAATTTTTTTAATAGTTTAGATATTTTTTTAATTAAATTATGATAATGAACTTTAAAAAATCATAAAAAATAAAAAATATTTCTGAAATTTACTCAAATCATGAAGTATAATTTTAAATAATAAGGTTTAACTATTAGTATGTTAAATTGTTTCAAATATTCAACGTAACACCACTATTTTGAAACCACGGATCCTCTTTTGCAAATTTTCAAAACCACAGACCCCTTTTTGCAAAAATAAATTCCTCAGACCCCATTTTGCAAATGAGTGAAACCACAGGGTACTTTTTTAAAGTTTACCCTATTTTAAAACTCCTTAAAAGTTAAAAAAAACACTTTTAAATTAGAAGTTACAAATCATAAATTTGGAGAAACACCCCGAAAATACATAAAACCAATTTGAAAAGCTTGTCAAGATCTTGGATATGGTTGGATTTGGTAGATTGTCAACGCACGAAATCATTCGGATATCAAGAGATACATTCCATCAACTATCATCTGGTCAACACCATTTTGACCTCTCCACGATTTAGAAATTTTTCGATTCGGCTCGATTCAATCTTTCAGGCGAGGAGATCAAAGACGTAGAACTCGCACTTGTACTTATCGCTTCAGCTCACGACATTAGCAACAAGCGCTTCAACGACGCTAAAAAATTACTCAACTTGTGCGCTTTCCTATCATCCCACTGAGGGAATTCAGTCCAAAGAGTCGTTCATTATTTCACCAAAGCCCTTCAACACAGAATCGCTCGAGAAACCGGCGAAATCTCATCGAAAAGCGAAGAAACAAAAACAAACCATTCATTTCAATTGACATTTAACATGAATCCAAGTATCGTTTTGAGTCGCGTGAGAATTCCGTGCTTTCAAACAGCTCAATTTGCCGCCATGCAAGCACTTATAGACAGTTTAGCTTCCGTGAAAAACGTGCATTTGGTCGATCTCGCAATCAGAAGCGGAGAACATTGCTCGGTACTAATGCAAGCCCTCGCAAATCGGCGGGAATCCCCCGTCGAGCTTCTGAAGATAACGGTGGTTGGAATAACGAAAACGCGGTAGAAGATCGAAAAAGTCGGTCAATGGTTGACCTGTTTCGCCGAGACTCTAAATCTACCATTTCGATTCAACATCGCGATGATAGCACAAGTCAACGATCTCAGAGCAGAAATTTTCGAAATAATGGGCGACGAAGTAGTCGCGGTTGTCTCCCTAATAAGTCTGAGAAAAATAAAAGCGATTCCTGATCGTTACTTAGAGTCGCTTTTGGCCGTCTTAAGAACCCTAAATCCTCGTGTTCTTGTGATTATTGAGCCCGAAGCGAGTCACAATTCGAAAGTATTCGTCAAGCGGTTTCTCGAGGCACTGGTTTCGTATAATACATCATATGACTGCATCCATGACTGTATTGGCAAGGAAGTTGAAAATCAGCTTGCCCTGGAGGCGATTCTGGGGCAGGAAATTAAGGACATTGTAGCTGCGAAAGATGAGGAAAGGATTTACAGGCACATGAAGATAAATGAATGGAGAGATTATTTCGCCGAATTCGGGATGGTCGAGGCAGAAATTGGTGAGCCGTGTTTCGATCAAGCGACGCTGCTGTTAAGAATTTCGGTTGCGGGGAATTTTGTTTGCTAGTAAGGAATGGGATATGCCTTGTGATTGGTTGGAAGGGAAATCCACTACTTTTAATTTCTGCCTGGAAATTTCAAAAAGAAGAAAGGTAGCACAGAAATTCTTAGACACTAGCAGAGAATTGTCAAAAGGCCAAAATGATCTAGTTACCTCTCAATTTTCAGCAAAATTTACCTGATTGTAATTTTTACAGGAAATTTTTTTACTTCAATTTTTTTACGATTTCAGTATCTCCAAGTCGTTTGGACCATAGTAGTCAAAGGCGCGCCTAGGCTCCAGGGCGCGACCTTGCGCCTTGAGTGCGCCTCGGAGCCTTGACTACTATAATTTGGACTATAGTGTAGTGATCGAGTCGACATGAGCTTACATTGATCAGGGTGACATGAATGGTATGGTTGGCATATTTCACGGGATTTGAAATGGTTGGATCAGAAGTTAGCATTTCGTCTTTCTATCAATGCCTTGTGATTGGCAGGAAAGGAACTTCATTCATTTCGTTGGAAGTTTTAATAGATCAACCATGAATAATACAAATCAGATTCATCATTTCTATTTTTCAACAAAATTTTCATTAAGGTCCTGTTCTCTTCAACTACAATTCAATTAAGTTCAATTAAGTTCGGCTCTGTATAGTTATAAATTTACACTAAAATAAGTTCAGTTCAGTTAAATTTAGCTCAGCTTTCAGAAGTTGAAGAAAACAGGGCCTAAACCCTTCTACCTTAATATACATCTGATGAACAAATGAATGAATTGTTTAACCAACAAATAAATAACAAACTTTGTAACTAATTCATAACATGTATTTAGAGCTTTATATTCAAATTCTTTTTTATAGAAATTGAATTCAAGTAACATTTTTTTTTCTAAGCTCTAAGGTTAATGCCACAAGCCCGAATATTCTTCCTTCATTACTTTCAGTAATCACTGTGTAGTTTGTAGATTACAATTTTATTATCTTTGATTATTATGTTGCCAATCAATACCATTTGGCATTATTGTTCTAAAGATTTGTTTTTCAATGAGCATAAAGACATTGTTCATTTGGATTATTTGAATGTCTTGAACTGCAAATTAAGATACCAAGAAATTTCAAGTTAACAAGCTATGGAAATTAGAGTACTAACTTAGCTTGCAGGCCGTCTCGAAAGCTACAATAATACAAGTATAAAAAAAATCTTACTATGCAGGCAGAAAATTCCATTCTGAAATCCTGAATATGGCTGGAGGCAGTAGATTATCGACCCATGAAATCATGAGAGTATCGAGAGACACATTCGACGAACTATCTTCGGCGCAACAACGAATCGACCTCTTCACTATTCACAAGTTCTTCGATTCTGCTCGGTTCAATCTTTCTGACGAGGAAATAAAAGATGCGGAAATCGCACTTCTTCTCATCGCATCCGCTCACAAGGCAAGCGACAAACACTTTGATGACGCGACGAGATTGCTAAACTTGTGCGATTTCTTGTCATCCCATAAAGGGAATTCAGTTCAACGAGTTGTTCATTATTTCGCCAAAGCTCTTCAACAGAGAATCGCTCGAGAAACTGGTATAGTAACCTCCTCTTCAGAAAGTGAAGAAAAGAAAGGATTGCATTCGTTTCAGCCGACACTTAATGTGAATCCGAGTATCATTTTGAGTCGCATTCGAATTCCTTGCTTTCAAACAGGTCAATTTGCTGCTATTCAAGCAGTTATAGACAGTTTAGCTTCGAAGAAGAACATACATTTCATCGATCTTGCAATTAGATGTGGAGAACACTGCTCCGTATTGATGCAGGCTCTCGCAAATCGGCGGGATTTCCCGGTTGAGCTTTTGAAAATAACAGCAATTGGAATATCAGAAACACGGAAGAAGATCGAAGAAGTCGGTAAATGGCTAACCTGTTTCGCCGAGACTTTACATCTACCTTTCCAATTCAAAATCGCAGTAATCGAACAAGTCAATGATCTCAGAGCAGAAATATTCGAAACAAGAGAAGACGAAGTTGTGGCAGTTATCTCCCTAGCCGGTCTAAGAAAAATTAAAGCGATACCTGATCTTTACTTAGAGTCGCTTTTAGCCGTCTTAAGAACCCTAGATCCGTGTGTTCTTGTGATCGTTGAGCCAGAAGCGAGTCACAATTCGAAAGTATTCATCGAGCGGTTTCTCGAGGCGCTGATATCGTACAGTGCTTCGTATGACTGCATCCAAGACTGTATTGGCCAAGAAGTTGAGAACAGGCTCGCGCTGGAGGCGATTATGGGACTTGAAATTAAAGACATTGTAGCTGCGAAAGATGAGGAGAGGATTTACAGGCACATGAAGATAGATGAATGGAGAGATTATTTCGCCGAATTTGGGATGGTTGAAGAAGAAGTTGGCGTGTCATGTTTCGATCAGGCGGCGCTTTTGGTGAAGAAATTCAGCTGCGGGGAATCTTGCTTGCTTGTGAGGAATGGGAAATGCCTTGTTATTGGTTGGAAAGGAATTCCATTGCTTTCAGTTTCTGCCTGGAAGTTTCAAAGTTAGCACGGAAACGACTTTACTTTTCTCGATTTCTGTGATACATGGACAAGGAGGGTCAAAAAGGTCAAAGTAATCTAGTATTCTGGTAAATTTTTGATAGAGCAAAATATTTACGTTCTACTCCCCGTCTAATAATTATCTTCGTTTTAAAGGGATTTAAATGTTTCATTTTTATTATTATTTTGAATTTTTAAAATGTTTTTTTAAATTTTTCATTTTTACTTTTATTAATTTGTTCAATTTTCAAGATAATTATATTCCAACCTTCAACAACAAGAAAAGATTATAGGTCAAATTTTTTATTGAACATATTAATGAAATCTTGAAAATAGATTAGGACATTTATAAAAAGGGTAAATCAGTAAATCATCTCACTCGGTTAATTGTTATCTTAAAAATTGTAAATTAGTTAAAACGATAATATTTAATAGACGGGGAATACCATTTTACAGCTTCAGTACACAAGTCAATGACTTTAATGTGTTACAACATGCATAGCCGGTGGCCTCTGGTTGTAATTAGTTGCGCACACAACATTTTGTTCAAATTTGAATAAAAGAAGAGTATTGAAACCTATATACAAGATTTAGTAATTCAAGGATGTTACACGAAAAAATATTATTTTGAAATTCAAAGTCATTTCATTGTTCAATGATAGAGGTGATAGTTTTCCTAACAATCTTGATGCCAACAGTGAGGTATTACATACAAAATAATTTGTAAATGTAATTATAGATACCAAATAATAAGGATAAATACTTTTTATTCAATATTTATTAAAATATATTTGAATTCTTGTTAAAAACTTTAATTGAATATATCACTATTTTTTATTTCATTGAGAACCCAAAACAATTAAACAGTTACACTAATCAAACAAAAATTATCTGGTACTATTAAGTAAAAAAAAGTTATCCAGGCATTAAAGAAACAAATTTTCTTAAAAAACACAAGAGTATTCAATGAGATTAGATGTCGTAACATAGTATTTGTTTGAACTAACTTAACTGCCTTGTAAGCTGGTTTACTCAGGAGAAAGGAGTGGCTAGACATGAGCATATCGTCTGCTTCCTATCTCTCGTCAACACCAAATAAAATTACTCTAAGCTTTCAGCAGAATCCTCAATCGAGGAAACCCGATCCCGCCATTTCTCTTCTTCAAATCTGCAAAAAAGTTGAAGAACTACGACAAGTGCACGCCCTTCTCCTTAAATCCTCTTTAATCAGAGAAAAGCATGCCTTTGGCCGTCTCCTCGTATCCTTTTCTTCATTCAATGATTTGGGTTCTGTTAGTTACGCCCAAAAACTATTTGATACCATTGATATCCCAAAAAATTCTTTCATGTATAATACAATGATAAGGACCTATTTGAACAATGAAATTCCAAGAGAAGCATTTGTTGTTTATTCTAAATTGGTTACTGAGGAATCCGTGTTTCCCGATGATTTCACTTTTACATTTGTGTTTTCTGCTTGCTCCAAATTTAATGGTGTATCTGAAGGCAAGCAAGCTCATGCACAGATGATAAAATCCCCTGTTAATTTTGGGGTGCATTCTTGGAATTCGTTGATGGATTTTTATACCAAAATGGGAGAGTTGGGGAGTACAATTCACTGCTTGTTTGACAGAATTGAGGAACCGGATATTGTATCTTGGAATTGTTTGCTCGGTGGGTATGTGAAAACAGGGGATTTAGATCAGGCACGGAAAGTGTTCGACGAAATGCCGCAAAGAGATGTGGTGTCTTGGACTACTTTGTTTGTAGGTTATGCGAATGCTGGTTTATTGAGCGAGGCTTCTCAATTATTCTCTGAGATGCCTGAGCCTAACTTGGTTTCATGGACTGCCTTAATTAATGGTTACTTGCAAATGGGTAGTTATGCAAAGGTCTTAGATCTTTTTGAAGAGATGCAAATTGCCAAAGTTGAAATGGATAAGGTCACAGTAACAACTTTGCTCTCTGCTTGTGCCAGGCTAGGAGCATTAAATCATGGACAATGGCTCCACATGTACTTAAATAAACATCGAATCAAAGTCGATTCCCATTTGTCAACGGCTTTGATCGATATGTACAGCAAATGTGGAAGAATAGACATGGCAAGAAAAGCTTTCAAGGAAGCAATCGATAAGAAGGTTTTCGTATATAACTCTATGTTAGGAGGGCTGGCTCAGCATTCATATGGTGAAGAAGCGATCGAGTTATTTAATGAGATGAAAGAGTGTGGAATAGAGCCAAACGAAATCACATACATCAACATCATAGCAGCTTGTGACCATTCGGGTCTCGTTGAAGCAGGATTGGATTTTTTCAACACACTGGTAAAAACCCAGAAAGCGAAACCAACAATGGCTCATTATGGATGCCTCGTGAACCTATTGGGCCGAGCCGGTTTATTATATGATGCATTTCAAGTAATTCAAAATATGCCTTTCAAAGCTGATGGGAATTTGTGGAGAGCCCTACTCGGTGCCTGTAAAGTGCATCTAAATTTAAAGCTCGGAGAGCAAGTTGGAAGGATTTTGATAAAGATGGAACCTTTAAATCACATGAATTATGTGCTTCTATCAAATCTGTATGCCGTGTTTAACAGATGGGAAATGGTTGGGAAGTTGAGGAGAGAAATGAAAGTGAAAGGTATGCCGAAACAGCCAGGGTGCAGCTCGATCGAGGTTAATGGTGAAGTTTACGAGTTTGTTGCTAGAGATAAGTCTCACCCTAAGAATAGTGAAATCTGTGAGGTGTTGACTATAATGGCTAACCATGCTTTGCTGGCAAAGAAGCCTGTGGATGGTGATGGTATACTTCAGAGCTAAGAATTAACAGATCTGATTATTGTGATAGATGAGTTCATGTCTGTGACAATTCAAATTAATGTTCAAATGAAGCTTGGAATGGAAGCAACCGTGTGATTGAGGTGTGAATACTTCAGTTTTTTATAGAGTTGAATTGGGGTCTCATTTAACTGTCTTGATGTATACTCAAGTTAACAGTTAACTACAGTCAGCATTCATCTTCACTGATTAATATTATTAGTGTACTTATATTTATACATTTGTATTTTCTTTACTGAACATTGCAGTAAACCTAAGTGAAATGTCAGATAGCAGGAATTGAACATTCATTTGCATCATGAAGGAGGGGTATCACCCATCAACGAGTGATGATTGATGATCAAAATGATTATAAATAACTGTAAATGATGATAAAAAAAATTAAAAACAAGAAAATTAATCAATAGTTCTACTAATCAAAAAAGAAAACCGGATTCAAAGATATCACTGTTTTTGTTTGGTATAAACATTTTTAAATTCAAGTTTTCTGTGCTTGGAATAAGAACGAATTGGATTTCAAATTCCTAAATTTGAATTCCATGAAACTTAACATGCATTGAGCAAATCCTATTAAATTAGGTGGAATTTACAAATCCGCATTTTTAAAAAACAAAACCAATGAAATTTATCTCATTTCCTAACTTTCATTCATTCAATGAGAGCATTAAATGAATTATATGTAAAGTTCATTTCAAAATGCATTCCAAATCTTCTATGAACGATATCAAGCTAGGCCTTAGTTATACTTTAGCTATACATTTGCTATAATAAAAAAGGAAAATCATAATTGAAGATATAAACTCCCTAAGGAGGACTATTTTTATGCCCTAATTATACCTTTGAAAAGTGTTATACTTTTTTTATTAGTTAAAACTGTTATACTTAAACTATACATTTTCTAGTCTTCTTATCTCGTACTTTTATACAATTATTTTACCTTTGTTGTCATAATTTACCTTTTTTAATTTATTATTTTCTCTTATGAGAGACAATAAAAGGCCCAAATTATATGTTGTAGGACTGGGATGGGCTTGAATGGTATAAATACGGTGAATCGGTGGCCGGCGCCGTGGTTGAACACGCGTAAAGTTATATACTCGCCACTTGTTGAAACAGAAGAAAAGGAGTCGAGTATTATAATACTGGGAAGAGCAAGAAGCGATTGAGGAGCAAAGTAGAGTAATAATCAATGCAATGGAGGCGAAAACGACGGGAGAAGAGGATAAAAGTGGAATCATAGGTGAGTGGGTTAAAAAACACAGTCAACTATACAAAGGAGCTACCAAACACCCTTTTGTTCTCAGTATTCGAGACGGATCTCTCGATTTTTCATCTTTCAAAACTTGGCTGGTTCGTACTCTTTTCCTAATTTTGCATTGAATTTTTCATTCTTATTATGTTACTGTTTGAAAAGGTTATGAGCTTTAATTTTACTTCCAAATTGGTGAACAACGAAAAACACATGGCTGTAATAGCTAATTTGGGGGAATAATATGCCATTTTTTTCCTAGGGTTTTTCATTTTCTTCTTAAAATATGTGCCTAATGTTCAGTTTTTGTTAAAATGGTAACTCTTATCCTTCTTATAGTAAAAAAAATTGAAGTTGTATGGCCCAAATTTGGGTGCTGTTTAACTGATGGTGCTTTTTTTCAACTAATTAACATCTCCATTGAACAGCTTTTCTAAAACTAGTAACTTATAAAGGGGAAAGAATGAAGAGTGACTTTCCTTACTTAAAATTTATGGATAAGGATTCTTTATAAGTTTGGGATTCAGTCAATTCTGAATTTGAATGGTTGAGATTGAATTTTAGTTGTATATATTCTAAGATCGAATGAAATTTAAAATTACCAAAATGGGGAATCCTTTTCCAAAATTTAAACTTTAAAATATGTCATCTTATACTCTTTTAGTCTGACACAAACTAGCTTAAATGCAATGGCCAAGTTTTTTACTAGAGCAATCCCTTAAAATGCAGGGACAGGATTATGTGTTTGTAAGAAATCTGGTTCCATTTGTGGCAAGTTTACTTATAAGAGCTTGTAAGAAGGAAGAGGATGATAATGAGGAGGATGTGGAGGTAATAATGAGCGGTTTAGCTTCTTTAAATGATGAGATTTGTTGGTTCAAATCAGAGGCCTCAAAATGGGATGTTCCTCTCTCTAATCCCACTCCTCACAAAACTAACCAGAATTATTGCAGGTAAATAACCGAACTGCCTTTTACTGAGTAGTTGCATTTTACATGTTCACATTTCCTATGTACGTGTCTTCTTGTCCAAAAATTGTGAACAGGTTTTTGGAGAGATTAATGTTGGCAGAAGTTGACTATGCGGTGGCTATCACAGCCTACTGGACCATTGAAGCTGTATACCAACAGAGCTTTGCTCATTGTCTAGAAGATGGCAATAATGTCCCGTCAGAATTATTAGATACTTGCCAAAGATGGGGCAACCTGAGTTTCGGGGAATATTGCAAATCGCTTCAGAAGATTGCGAATCGGTGTCTTGCAAACGCTTCAGATGATGTGCTGTCGAAAGCTGAGATAACGTTCTTGCGTGTTCTTGAGCATGAAGTTCAGTTCTGGAACATGAGCCGTGGTGGCTCTTGAAAACCACTTGAAAGCTACATAACTGTTTCTAACGGTTAAAAAATGTAGTTACGTTGAAATGAATGAAATGTTTGCTTGTAATAGCTAGAGTTAGTTTTCTTTTGTTGTTGTTGTGGTATGCTTATGTATTAGTATTAGTATTAGTATTATTACTCGAATAGTAAAGCCGAGCAATAAGTTTTACACTCGAGGAAAATCGGAAATAAATACGATTAGTTGAGTTGAGTCTTTTCCCTGAGAAGATAAATAAGTACAGAGGATGAGGACAATTAGAAAAGAAAACAAAAGAGGAAAACAAAATTGAACACATCAATCATGTTCTTATTCATCAATTTATTTTAGACGTCTATTCTACATGTATTCTACGCATCCCGTATTCTACATATCCCGCGTGATATCAGAATTCACAAACAGAGCTTATTGGGAAATGTATTCCTCATTTCTATACCCATTAAGATTTCGGGAAAAAAAATATTATCCATGTTCATATCTATCGAGGTTTTGGTGATTATTTTCTTCTATTTCCTTATTAGGGATTTTCCATCGAACATCAAGTATTCTCTATTTCCCCGTTAAAATAAATATGTGAAAATGTTTTAAAAGTTTCATACAATAAAAACTTTGAATCATTATCTAAAAATTTTAAACAATCCAATTGTTGCGATATATAATGCTAAATAATTTTGAAGTCTTAATATATAATTTAAAAAGTTTATCACATTACATACTAAATCCCAAGAAAACAAACATCAAACTTGAGACGCAATGTTCAACATTCAATACAAGAATATACACACACACATCAAAGTCAACAATATTTGATTCAATTCCACATTATTCTTTCATTTACATGCATAACCTTTAGTGTTATTAGTTTTGTAAAATTATAAAAAAAAAGACTTAGTATAAGCTCATGTCCATGTGCCATGTAATATAAACAATCATTTTTAAAACATACAGAAAATATTTGGAGTTTCGGGAATAAGTGGGGATTCTTCAATGGAGGTCTATTGGTGTCTGGATTGCCGATTTATCATATTGGGGAGTATGGTCATGTTCTCTTCAACTACAATTCAATTAAGTTCAGTTCAGTTAACATATGTCCAGTTAAGTTAAGCTAAGTTGAATTCAGTTCAATTCAGTTAAGTTCAGCTATGTGTAGTGATAAATTTACACTGAAATAAGTTCAGTTAAGTCTAGTTCAATTAAGTTCAGTTCAGCTTTCAGAAATTGAAGAGAAAAAGGACTATATTCTCATCTCCATATCCATTAAGGTTTCGGGTACAAAAAATTCTCCACTCCTTACCCGTGGAGAATTCTTATCGAGGATTCCTCATTCTTATCGTAGCGGAATCAGATTCGGAGATTCCCAGCCCCGTTATAAACCCCAATTCACAAGCTACTAAGAATACTCCAAATACAAGTCAAAAAGTTATAAATCAATATATTGAGATAGGTTCACTTCGATGATATATTCGTTAATATACAATGGATTCTTTTCATTAAACCTTTATATATATACACACATCGAATCTTTTTAAAGGATGTAATAAACTTCTTAAAATTAAAAAATTATGCATACAACCCATCTAACAGGTAGCACAAAAACATATACGAAACCCTACTTCTAAACAATTCTAAACAATTCAAGTTCTAAAATTGTAGAAAAACTTATAAAAAATAAAAAATAAAGGAATATATTTATGAATATATAAAAAATATAACTACATACTCACATTATTTTGTAAACAACATGATTGCCTACTTCAATAAAATTGAAAAAAATTGCAAAATATTGATTGTGAGAATAAATTGAAAATCAAAATAATTAGGAAGAAATAGCTTAATTTATTGGAAACTGGTTTGATGTGAAAATTTAAACGCTAGTATTTAGAAGTTTATGTGCCTTTAAATATATAATTGATATGCAACCAAATGCTTTGTCCATAAACCTATTTATTAAAGGCTAAATTTAAAAAACATACCTTGTGATTTGATTGTTTTACTAAAAGATTCTTGTGAAATTTTTCTTTGTAAAAGGGTGCTTGTGGTTTCAAAATTTTACAAATCAAGGAAAACATATTTTTTCATTAAACATAGTAAAGTTCCCGAAAGTATTTCAATAAATTTAACATTCATATGGTTTAACAATATTATTTAAGAGTTATTAATTAAAATTTGAGTAATTTTCAAAAATTATTTATTTGAATATGGTTTTCTTAAAAATTACCATAACGTATTAATTAAAAATATTGTTTGTATTTCTCAAAATTTTTTAAAATTTATTGCTAAAGTGTATTGTATTTATTATTAAATATGCTACAAAATTTCAGTTCATTATAGACAAGATTACTTCTCTTTGTAATGTAATTTTAAATTAAAAATCATTATTTTGCTAATTTTTGAAATCACGAGAACTCTTTTGAAAAAAAATTTCAAAATAATTTTTTTGTAAAATAGTCACCACAAAATATGTTTTTGAAGTTTACTCTTTAGTATTAGTATTAGTATTATTCCTCTAATAGTAAAGCCGAGCAATAAGTTTTACACTCGAGGAAAATCGGAAATAAATACGATTAGTTGAGTTTAGTCTTTTCCTTAAAAGATAAATAAGTACTAAGGATGAGGAAAATTAAAAAAAAAACAGAAGAGGCAAACAAAATTGAACACGTCAATCATATTCTTATTCATAAATTTATTTTAGACGTCTATTCTACTAATCTACATTAATGGTGTGTGGAATGTGTTCTCCATCTCCATCATACCGATTAAGATTTCGAGAAAAAAATGTTCTTCATATCCATATCTATTAAGGTTTTGAGGATTGTTTTCTTCTATTTCATTATCAGGAATTCTCCATCGGACATCAAAGATTCTCTATTTCTTCACTAAAATAAATATATGGAAATAATTTCAAAGTTACATACAATAAAAAATTTGAATTATTATCTAAAAATTTTAAACAATCAAATTGTTGCGATATATAATGCTAAATAATTTTGAAGTCTTAATATATAATTTAAAAAGTTTATCACATTATATACTAAATCCTAAGAAAACAAACATCAAACTTGAGAGAAATGTTCAACATTCAATACAAGAAAATACACACACATATATACATCAAAGTCAACAATATTTGATTCAATTCCACATTGTTCTTTCATTTACATACATAATCTTTAGGGTTATTAGTTTTGTAAAATTATAAAAAAGACTTAGTATAAGCCCATGTTCATATGCCATATAATATAAACTATCATTTTTAAAATATGTAGAAAATATTTGGAGTTTCGGGAATAAGCGGGGATTCTTCAATGGAGGTCTATTGATGTCGGGATTGGCGATTTATCAGGTTGGGAAGTATATTCACATCTCCATATCCATTAAGGTTTCGGGTACAAAAAATTCTCTGCTGCCTACCCGTGGGGAATTCTTATCTAGGATTCTCCATTCTTATCGGAGCAGAATCAGATTCGGAGATTCCCGGCCCCGTTCTCAACCCTAATTCACAAGCTACTAAGAATACTCCAAATACAATATAAAAAAAAGTTATAAAATCAATATATTGAGATAGGTTCACTTATATTCGTTAATATACAATGGATTCTTTTCATTAAATGTAGGCTACGGTGAGTTTGTTTTTAACAAAGTATACCCTACTTTGCTCCTTATCATCATTTGATCAATCTTTACACCATTGATCCAACGGTGATAAGAGACAAAGTAATAATGAAGATTTTGTTTTTAACAAAGTCACCATAGAATCTACCATATATATATACACACACCGAATCTTAAATGTAATAAACTTATTAAAATTATAAAATTATGCATATATAACCCATGTAACAGGTAGCACAAAAACACATGCAGAAACTTACTTCTAAACAATTCTAAACAATTTAAGTAATAATAAAAAATAAAGGAATATATTTATGAATATATAAAAAATATAACTATATACTCACATTATTTTGTAAACAACATTATTGCCCACTCCAACAAAATTGAAAAAAATTGCAAAATATTGATTGCGAGAATAAATTGAAAATCAAAATGATGAAGAAGAAATAGCTTATTTTATTGGAGACTGGTTCGTATGATGTGAAAATTTAAACGCTAGTATTTAGAAGTTTATGTGCGTTTAGATATATAATTGATATACAATTAAATGCTTTGTCCATGAACTAAAACTTCAAAAACATACATTGTGATTTGATTGTTTTGCAAAAAAATCTTTGTGAAATTTTTCTTTGCAAAATGGTGCTTGTGGTTTTAAAATTTTGCAAATCAAGGAAAAATATTTTTTCGTTAAACATAGTAATGTTCCCAAAGGCATTTCAATAAATTTAACATTCCTATAGTTTAACAATATTATTTAAGAGTTATTCATTAAAATTTGAGTAATTTTCGGAAATTATTCATTTTCATATGTTTTTTTTAAAGTTACCATCACATTTTAATTAAAAATATTGTTTGTATTTCTCAAAAAAATTTTAAAATTTATTGCTAAGGTGTATTGTATTATTATTATTAAATATGCTATAAAATTTCAGTTCATTATAGACAAAATTACCTCTCTTTATAATGTGATTTTAAATTGAAAGTCATCATTTTACTAATTTTTAAAATCACGAGAACTCTTTTGAAAAGAAATTTCACAATAATCTTTTTGTAAAATAGTCGAACCACAAAACATGTTTTTGAAATTTATTTTTTAATAATTTGAAAAGTCTTGCTTAAAATAACTGATACAATCAATGCATCGACGCTAACTTAGTAACAACAACACAACGTAAATATGCAAGGTAATTGTCAGTTAATAATTTCTAAATATTTATTTCTTATTATTTGTATCTGATGTTACCTAAAATAAACTATACAATATACTATATTATAATATTTTTACAGTTCAAATAATAATATTTTATATTGAATTTTATATTTTAATTTCATTTATTCCAACTTTATTTAGTTGCAAGAAAACATTGAGAAGAAGAGAAAGGAAGGAAAGCTATAAAACGGCAACGTTTAGGTCATCGTTCTCTCTGGGTCTCACCTCCTTTCTCTCCAATCCTTTCCCTCTACAGATATCCAACGAAGAACAAGCAACTTCAAACACAATACTCCTACTGAGCTCCCTTTTTCCCAATCTTCAACTCCCCTTTCTTCCCGCGCGTGCTCCTCACTTTCTTATTTACTTGGATGCTTTTCTCATTCAATTCTTTTCTCCCAGTTGATTCCTTTCTAACGGTTGTTTCCAGTTTAAGCTCGCCGGACGGTACCTCTGTCTTTCAAAAAGGCCGTTTTGCCTTGGAATTTAACCCCATTGGAGGTATTCTTCTTAATGGCGTTGTCATTTTTCGTTATTTGTCAAATTTGTGATTGTTATGTAAGGTAGGGGTTATGGATGGATTGAATTAGATTGCTAAGTGAATTTGTTTTGCTTTCTTTGTAATGTTGAGTGGATTTGGATCTTTCCTTGGTTCTATCTAGGGTTGAAATATTGAATTTAGGGTTTCTTGATTTTATGCAGGAGTATGTGTTTGAATCTTTGCTGGGCAAGAAGCGTGTTAGAGGTTTCTCTGGATTACCCATCTGGGTGATTTCCATTAGGAAAGACAAGGTAGGTTTGTCTTTGACTTTTTTTCTTTTTGTTTTTTTTCTTGGACTATTTTTAGATTGATTCTTAAGTATGAGTTCATCGCTCAATATGATCTTTTTAGAAATTTTAGGAACTGTTTATTTGATGATACAGTGTGTTTCGTTACTTTTCTTGCACCCGAGTGTTGACTTTTTGATGGAAAGTGGAACTATCGAAATATCTTTGCTTGGTAAAATTTGAGATGATATCTTTGCTCTAGTTTAATTTACTTAGAACTTCTGGATTATTTGGCTGCCATTGTCATTAGCCACAAATTTTAGGAATGTAAGCTTTATAATGTTTGCCTGTGAGGGAGACATATGACCTCTAGTTGATGTTACTTTAGTTTTCCCCCATGAGTTCCAAAAAAGCTTTAAAATGCAAAGTGGCCATGGACGTCTTGTCATCCTCTTTTGACAATCAATTTTGTTCTAATATTTATTTGAAGTTAGATTTAGGTTGTAAGTCGCTAGCTTTTTTTAAATGATCCTTTGTTTTGAATTGATCCTTGAGGATAAGGCATATTCAACAGAAAGAAAGGACATTGAATGGATTTTGTTCTGGCATATTGGGTGTGATTGTCTCTTGTATGTGGGGTCACTCCCCATTCTCCATTACCTCTTTTAAAAAAGGGTTTATGGTTGATAAAGTTTTTATTATAAATGAATGGATGCTTGATGCAAACATCTTTGTTTGTCTGTGTATTTATTTCCGATGAAATGCAGTCTATGGTTCATTATATTTATTTGTATCTTCTATTTTTCATTCTGAATTTGAATTGAATCAACTTGTTTATTAGGCCATTCGTCTCCATTGCACGAGTATGGCACTTCGGAAGTATGCCCCTCCAGGCAATGTACCTTTGGTTGGCATAAAGCCTTTGAATTTTTCTAGCAAAGTGCGTGAGAATGCTCAACATGTGGATGCAGAGAGAACAGTCGAGCCTGATGTGGATATTGATCTTAGAGAAGTCTACTTCTTGATTATGCATTTTCTTTCAGCTGGGCCTTGTCATAGAACATGTGGACAGTTTTGGAATGAACTTCTCGAACATCAGCTTTTGCCTAGGAGATATCATGCTTGGTATTCAAGGGGTGGGGCAATTACTGGGGATGAGAATGATGATGGCCTATCATTCCCATTAAGCTACAATAAATTGGTGGACAGGTATAGATTCACTTGTTCTAATTTTTTAAATATATATGCATTTTTTTGTTGATAATATGGTTTAAGGACAACACGGGGTTCATTATTTCAATTGATGTAAACTTCTAATGATGACTTTTAATACTTCTGTGTATTGTACATCTGCAGTTTGTATTTATTGGCTGCAACATGTAGAATTTCTGCATTTTAAAATATCTAGAATTGCAGTTTCCAGTTTGATAAAGCAAATTATCATCTGGATCAATTTTGTGGGTTTTTTCCTTACAGTATATTTTTTTGAGATACCCCATTCACCAACTGTTTTTTAGGTATCCTCATGTTGAGAAGGACCACTTGGTAAAACTTTTGAAGCAGTTATTACTCAATACAGCTTCTCCTTCACAAAGCTTTGCGGGTGGAAATGCTCCGATTGCTGCTGATGTTCCTACACTTTTAGGAACAGGCTCATTTTCCCTTTTGAGCCGTAGGTGACATTTATTGAAGTCTTTGATTTGAGTATTTAATTTATGGATTAGTTTTTCTGTTCTTTTGCTTAATACAGTCAATCATTAGTGCATTTTAGTTAGTTTTTTCTTTATAACATTTGGTAAAGGGAAACTTCTCTTTTTTTGTCTTTCTTTTTCATCAGAAGATAGAGATGAGGGCAAAGCTCTTGTCAAGCATCCGCCTGTCCACATGCGATGGCCTCACTTGCATGCAGATCAGGTTCGTGGACTGAGTTTGAGAGAAATGGGGGGTGGTTTTTCAAGACATCACCGTGCACCTTCTATTCGTGCAGCATGCTATACTATTGCAAAACCATCTACTATGGTACAGAAAATGCAAAACGTGAAGAGGCTTCGAGGACACAGAAATGCTGTCTATTGTGGTACTAGATTTGCTGAATCTGATTATATAGTTCAATAGTTCCTTTTCACTTTCTGCATGGCCGTTTAATACCAGCACTGAGCTGGAATCTGAGATATATTTCCTACCAAGTCGCATTTTTAGATGCTAACATGGAAATTTCTTTGGTTGAAGTTGACTGACAGATGACTTTTGCCTTTATTTTCTACAGCAATATTCGACCGCTCAGGGAGGTATGTAATTACCGGTTCAGATGATCGACTCGTAAAAATCTGGTCCATGGAAACTGCGTTTTGCTTGGCCAGTTGTCGTGGACATGAAGTAAGTTTTGGTGGCAAAGCAAATATGTACCAAATATTTGTTTTCGATTCAAAGCTAATTAGGTTAATTCTATCTTGAAAGGGTGACATCACTGACTTGGCTGTAAGTTCTAACAATGCCTTGGTCGCTTCCGCTTCAAATGATTGTGTAATTCGAGTGGTAAGCTTCGTTGACCATCAATTTCTTAGGTTTAGACGTGCACAATTACACGCACACCTCTCATATTAAATGTCTCAACATGATATGTAATGAATGCTTCTGGATATTTATAGTGGCGTTTGCCAGATGGGCTTCCAATTTCTGTTTTGCGTGGACACACTGGAGCAGTTACTGCCATAGCATTTAGTCCTAGGCCTGGATCTGTTTACCAGCTTCTTTCGTAAGATTCTTGGTGCACTCTGTTCTCCGATTTCTTTGATTGCTTGATTATTGCAAATTACACAATTTTTTAGTTGAATTTGCTGAGTTATGCTGCACACTTTTCAGTCTTAGGGTTCTGTCATTGTTTAAGAAATTTACTTTTTCTGGATGATTTGTTGGCAAGTCACTTGTTAAGATCTGAACCTGGACCGAGCTCATTTGCCTTAGGGATCATTGGTGTAGAATATTTTGAAGCCTTTACAGCCTCTGATATCAATGAGGACCGAGTAAATTTGTTACCTTTTATCGTTAATATCATCCCTGGATCATTCTATATTTCCCCTAATGTGTATAGCTTTCCATTGACATTGTCCTTCTGACATTGAATACAAAATCCAAATCTCAGTCAAGCAGCCATATTTTAGTTATAATAGTTGCTAGAGGAATCTACATGTTACAATGATTGCAAAATTTCAAATTTTTAATGCATTTTATTCCTGGTTTCATCTATTTGCTGTGACTATATGGTGTTCATTTCGTCATGAACTAGTAAATGATTGCGTATACTTAATGGCCATTCCAGAACATAATTTATGCGAGTTAGCTTTCAGTATTATGATAATTTTATATTATGTGCCTAAGTTCACTTACTGTGACTGCAAATTCTTCTTCTAATTATTAATAATGCTCCATACTCTGCAGGTCATCTGATGATGGAACATGTAGGATCTGGGATGCTAGAAATTCAAGTTTCACCCCACGAATATACATTCCTAGACCTTCTGATGCCTTAGTTGGTTGGCTATGATTTAGTTTTTTAAACAGATTTATTAATGCTTGATGTGCTAATTTATGTCTGAGAAACTCACAAGAACAGTGGACTGGCTGCAGGAAAGAACAGTAATCCATCTTCAAGTACTGTAACACAGAGCCAGCAAATATTTTGTTGTGCATTTAATGCTAATGGAACGGTATTTGTCACTGGAAGCTCTGACAATCTCGCCCGGGTAAAACTAATTGTTACTGATTATAATTATACAAGCATACGTATTATGTTTCCAATTCAACTAGAGATTGTAACAATCCTTGTTTCTCTTTCTATATTTTGTCCCATCTGAAATATCTTGTTAGCATTAACTAGCTGCTTGCAGGTGTGGAATGCTTGTAAACCCAGCACAGATGATTTAGACCAACCAAATCATGAAATCGATGTCTTGTCTGGCCATGAAAATGATGTCAATTATGTTCAGTTTAGGTTAGTGAGTCCTCTGTTCGAAACTAAATTGCTAAAAGTTTCAATACTGTAATACATTCCTCCCAATTCTTGCAGTGGTTGTGCTGTTGCATCTAGATTTTGTCTCTCTGACAGTGTGAAAGAAGATAATATTCCAAAGTTCAGAAATTCGTGGTGTGTGCGCTTTTCCTGATGATTCCTCAGTTGCTTTGTTGTATTTGTGTTTTTTCTGAGTAATTGTTTGTTACAGGCTCTCTCATGACAATATAGTGACCTGTTCTCGAGATGGCAGTGCTATTATTTGGATTCCAAGACCACGCAGATCACATGTAAGCTAGCATTCTCTTGTTTCTTATTCAATATCACTCTTCTTTCTTGTTTAATTGTGCAAAATTCACCTTCAGGATTACCAGTAATGTGAAGAAACTTGTATTTTTTTTCTCAGGGTAAAGCTGGTCGTTGGATTCGATCCTATCATTTGAGAGTTCCTCCTCCACCAATGCCTCCCCAACCTCCTAGAGGGGGTCCACGTCAGAGAATTCTACCTACTCCTCGTGGTGTGAATATGATTGTGTGGAGCCTTGATAATCGTTTTGTCCTTGCAGCGATCATGGGTAATGCTGGTTTATCTATTTGTGTGTGCTTCTTGCTGTCCATGTGCTCATTTTCTCCTGTATGTGCTCCCTCCGTTCATATTGGTTGATGTTTTTAGCAAGATAAAGTTATTCCGTTTTTACACGTGATGTCTTGTATTAGCAATACCTATGCCCTTTTGGCAGTTGTTTCTCTACCTTATCTAAACCAAGACAAAGGTTCAGTAATAATAGCCAATCCAAAAATCAAATAATAGTTTTATGAAGAAAAGTTTGGCATGGAAAGTAGAGTATTAGGAGAGAAGTATTAAGGTTTTATCCGTAAACTAAATTATCCTAATTAATTTTTCATTTGTTGTGGTGTGCAAAGTTGAAAAACATATAAAAGAACTAGAAAAGAGTATTCCACAATGTTTTAAAAATCTTCAAACGCTAGTCAGGTGACCAGGGTCTCAGGGGCCTAGGCAGGACTAGTCGGGGCCTTGATTTGTTTAAAATGTGAAGTATAGAATGAGAATATATCATGAAAAACAAAGTACACATTTAAGATAGAAAACTGAAAAACATATGATTGTGATTAATTTTTACATAATAAAAAATTTCTTTAAAAATACAAAATTTTCTGTTAGTGTTTAATAAGATCCGAAGTATATCAGATTCCTTATTTTTTTGTGGCTTAGAGCACGTTGTTTCTCGATTTGAGATTTAATACGAGACTTTTATGGTGAGAAGTGAGGCCACTACAATGTAGTTTAGTTTTACTAACTAAGCTAATTTTTGTCGGTTAAAAATTTTCAACTATAATCATTATAAATATTGGTATCTTGATAAAGTGTGTCTAGGCACTGTGTAGGCGGAAAAAATTCGGACTGGGCGATGCCTAGGGTGGCAATAGATCAGCCAAAACCAGGGGTAACTCGCAAAATGAGCCTAAGTGAGGCCTAGGCGGGGATTTTTGAAACAGTGGTATTCCACAAGCCTGTTTCTTAGTGGTTATATAAGCGTGAGTGTGTTGGTACATCTTTTTTAGGATCTTTGGTATCTGCACTTTCTTTCTTTGTTTAATTTACTGACTGGACTTCCGTATTATGTCCAAAGAAGTTTCCTATAACAATTCTATAATTTATCATATGAAGGAGCACCATCCATGAGTCATCCGAGTCTATAGTTATTATTGGTATTATATTATTACAATCCTAAGGATCTCCACGTTCTTGGGCTGCTTCCATCTCATTTTCTGTTTTGAACTTATCATTCATATTGGACATGTGTAATACACTACATAAACTGGTTGCTTGAAATGATTCTTGAAACACGGACTTTGTTAGTTTTTCTCCCTGACCACTATTCTGTCGGTAATATGATAATAATTTACTCTAGGCTAACAATTTGTATTGTGACACAGATTGCAGAATTTGTGTTTGGAATGCTGCTGATGGTAGCTTAGTACATTCTCTGACTGGTCATACTGATTCAGTGAGTAGTGTGTGCTTTATATCCTCCCCTCCCTCCTCTTGTTATGATTAGGGAAATAGTAGCAAGTAATTGTTCTGCATACATGCTACTTGAGTTGAGAACATGCCTTGAACTTTTCAACTTAAGAAAATCTCCTGATCTGCATGTGATTATTGAATGCATGTTTAATGCTTCTAAATTGTTTTAAAATGATGTGAAATTTCATCATTTTCTTAGCTGACGAGTCATACTTGTGGTCCTTTTTGTTTTGTGCAGACATATGTTCTGGATGTTCATCCTTTCAATCCGCGAATTGCTATGAGCTCTGGTTATGATGGAAAGACTATAGTATGGGATGTGAGTTTGAAATTGTCCTGCTATATTTAGCTGCTATATTTAATGATGCTTACTCAAATATTGCAATATTGTCTTCTCCTAGATATGGGAGGGCACGCCCATCAAGATCTATGAGATATCACGTTTCAAGTTAGTTGACGGGAAGTTTTCATCGTAAGTGCAAGAAAAATGGTGGACCATTAATTTCTTGTTATTAGAACTATAAAATTAATGTTGGACATACTATTTCGAAAGAAATCAGTTATAATTTCACGCTTATTAGAGTCGTCAAAAGAAACTGACACCGTTTTTTTTTGGTGTAAAATTAGGGATGGCACATCCATTATACTATCTGATGATGTTGGTCAATTGTACATATTAAACACAGGGCAAGGTGAATCCCAACAGGATGCCAAGTATGATCAGGTAACATATTAATATAGTTTAGTTAAAAATATACTTTTCTCAGACTTCACTTATAATTTGATCCTATCACCTCACTTCACAGTTCTTTCTTGGTGATTATCGGCCCTTAGTGCAAGACACCTATGGGAATGTTCTTGATCAGGTAACTTGAATATATTAACTTGCTGACTGAAGTTTTTTTAAGTACTTGCTGTCATTCAAATTCCTCTTAAGTTGAATATAAGCGTGCAAGGGATTCAAGTGGACCTTCTTCATGAAAAAAAATTTAATTGTTATTGAACACCATTTTGTGGCAGTTGGTGAACTATAAAAGCTTTTCTATTATTGGCTTTAATTTTTATATAGCTTTCGATACTCTTTCCGAGTTCTCAAAGATTGAATATATACTATAACTCTGAACACTAGTACTTTCGAATATTAAGTTAATATCTTCTTTTTAGACAGTTGCATGACAATAATTAGAATTACTCAGTAATATTGCTGTAAACTAAAAAGGGAAAGAAATACTGATACATATTGACCTCTATGGAATATGATGTGACAGTCAGCGATGTTAACTTTTCTGTCATGTGTACTTATGGATTCATAATTTAAATATTTATTTGGGATGCTGTACTGACACCTTCATTGTGAAAATTGTGGAACATCTGATTCAGGAGACTCAGCTTGTACCATACAGAAGAAATATGCAAGATCTCCTTTGTGACTCTGGTTTGTCAAATCATCATTGTCAATTTTGATATATATGCTGTCTTTTCACATATTTTTCGTGATTATTTTATCTTTTCAATCCTTTTTTTTTGTGCACCAGGAATGATTCCCTATCCAGAACCATATCAGAGTTTGTACCAGAAAAGACGGTTAGGAGCCCTGAATCTGGAGTGGAAGCCACCTTCTATAAGATTTGCTGTTGGGCCTGACTTCAGTTTAGACCCAGATTTCCAAATGCTGCCTCTGGCAGACTTGGATCTAATGGTCGAACCACTGCCTGAATTTGTGGATGCCATGGATTGGGAGCCAGGAATCGAAGTGCAAAGTGATGATAACGATTCAGAATATAATGTCCCTGAAGAGTACTCATCTGGGGGTGAGCAAGGAAGTCTAAATTCTAGTTCGTCTGTTGATCCAGAGTGTAGTGCTGAAGACAGCGATGCTGAGGAACAAGATGGCTTTCATAAATCTAGAAGAAATAAACACAGGGCTGAAGTAAGTGTTTTCTGAGAAAATTTGATATGGACTTTGTATCATATATTCTCACCCTTGTTTTTTCCATTGCGTTTGTTCTAGATTGAGATAATGACTTCTTCTGGGAGACGTGTCAAAAGGAGGAACTTGGACAACGAGTGTGATGGGAATTTCAGAAGTCACCGATCTAGGAAATCGAGGATCGGTCACAAAACTTCAAAAAGGAAGTCAACGCTGACGGCTTTTAGACCTCAAAGAGCTGCGGCTCGAAATGCTCTTACATTGTTTTCAAAAATTACGGGAACAGCCACAGATGGAGAAGATGAAGATAGCTCTGACGGCGATTCATCAGAAAGTGAGTCCACTTCACAGCACTCTAACATCCAAAGTGATGGATCAGAGGGATCTTTGCAAAACGAGAGAAACAGGGATTCGAAAGGGAAGGGGATTTCCTTAGAGCCTGAAGATTTTGTCAAGTCCCGTAAATTTTCCGATTCTCGTGATGATACTGGAAATCGGAGAAGATTGGTCCTGAAACTGCCAGTTCGGGATTCAACTAAAGCTTTTATGTCGGATAATAGAATAGCTAACAACCACGGGGTTGATTTAGTTGGCTCATCATCATCATCACTGGCTACTCAAGAGCATGTAGCTCATACAAGATCCACAGATCATCCAGATCTTTCCGAAGGATACAAAAATGGGGATATAAAGTGGGGAGGTGTCAGGACCCGCACATCGAAGCGTCCAAGGTTAGGAGATGCTGTGTCTTCAGCTTCATGTGTCAGATCTAGTTGTCTTAACCACCAAGAAGGAAATGAGAATAACATGGATGGATACTTAAGACCGCATAATACTAATGGGACAATTTCCTCTTCCTTAGGAGATAAAGATTGCAAGCATAGTATAGATGGAGGGACTACTAGCACAGTAGATATCGGGGTTGGTAGCTCTGATTTTATGAATGATGAGGCTAATAATGGTAATGAACAATTCCGGCTTGATGGGTGCATGGAATCCAATGAATTAACTGATCGTGATCACATTGCTAATGGGAATGATGATTCTCTTGAATTCAAAGAAAGCGATAAACCCGTCTTAACAAAGGCAAGGGATATATCAAGAGATTTTTCAGAAAAGCAGGAAAATGAGGAGTGTGGTAGTGAAGAAAACACGAGACAAATTCCAGACTCCATAGTACCTGAAAGTGATAATGGTAAATGTGATGAGCAACAAGGATCAGATGCTCAGATTGATGTAAATTCCATGCCCTCGCTTGATGCACGTCAGAAAAAGATGTATAATGTGGTCTATAAAAGGTCAAAGTTGAGTCGGGATAAGGCTAACTCGGAAAGTGATAATGGCATCAAAGAAAGCATTTCAAACGTTAGCACGAATGAACACAATGCTGGAGATGAATTCCATAAAGAAACTTCAAATGGAGTTCGTAAGGTAAAGTTTGTTAGTTCGAAGGCTGTTGCTGAAGATCCAACGAGTGGTAATCCTGACTTGGGGCCAGAACAAGATTCAGACGATGTGTACAGAAAATCTCGCAATGGTTCCATAAGCAGAAGTCAATTTTCTAGCGACAAATGGGGATTAATCTCAAAGAGGACGGTAGGTTTAAGATCTACACGAAATAGGAGAAGCAGTTATAATTTTCAAGATGCAAGTCCGATAGATAGAAAGAAGTCGCATCAAACGTCTAAAAGAGGGTCATGGTTAATGTTGCTGGCTCATGAAGAGGGCTCTCGTTACATCCCTCAACTAGGGGACGAAGTAGCTTATTTGAGACAGGTTAGTTGTAAAGAGATCACATTTTTGCATATTTCTCTTCTATTAATGTTTCTGAATGTTCTATTTTTCAGGGTCATAAAGAGTACAAAGAGAAATCCTGCATAAACTTGAGAGAACCAGATCCATGGAAGATTCTGAAGGGAGATATAAGAGCAGTAGAATATTGTAAAGTTGAAGGACTCGAGTATTCTACTGTACCTTCCGGAGATAGCTGCTGTAAAATGACGCTTAAATTCGTAGATCCTGCTTCTAACGTGTTTGAAAAATCATTCAAACTAACTCTGCCAGAATTGACGGGTTTTCCAGATTTTCTTGTTGAAAGAACTAGGTTTGACGCTAGCATACGGAGAAACTGGTCCTTCAGGGATAAATGTAAAGTATGGTGGAAAAATGACGGGGAAGAGGATGGAACTTGGTGGGCTGGCAGGATTATTTCTGTAAAACCGAAATCTTCAGAATTTCCTGACAGTCCATGGGAGAGATATGTGGTACAGTATAGAAGTGACCCCATTGAAACACAAGAACACAGTCCTTGGGAGCTTTATGATGATGAAACTCATTGGGAACAGCCACATATTGATGACGAGATTAGAGACAAGTTGTTATCTGCGCTGATCAAATTAGAACAGCCTAACAAAAAAGTACAGGTGGGGTCATATGAACGATAACTAACTTTGTACTTGGTGATGTCTAGTTGTGGGAGTTATTCTTTAATTTGTTGTCAATATTTTTCAGGATTATTTTGGGGTTCAGAAATTGAGACAAGCATCACAAAAGACTCATTTTACCAACAGGTATATTATCTGTTTTTGTGAATCTTCTAATTTTCTCTTCCTTGGCCTAGATTAGTAACACATTTAGCCCTTGATCAAGAATTCAAGATGCTATTTTCTGAACATATTTTGCATTATGATCTCATTCATTTAATCATTCAGAGAATTTAATAACGCACATGAGTGGATAAAAAAGAATTCATTTATCCAAATGGTTAGGACTAACACTGTTAGTATAATTTGATCAGGTACCCAGTTCCTTTATCAGTTGATGTGATCGAAACAAGGTTGAAGAACAACTACTATCGGACTGTTGATGCAATGCAACATGATGTTGAAGTTATGCTATCAAATGCTGAATCATATTTTGGGAAGACTGCAGATCTCTCCGAAAAAATGGCTCGCTTGTCCGAGTGGTTTCATAATACTCTGTCATTTTTGTAATCCTGAATTCGAGTTTTTTTTTTTAAAAAAAATCAGATGGCTCATTCCAACTTTTCTTTTCCTTTTCATTCATGTAGATAAATTTTATTTATTTTTTCAGTTCTTAAAGTTCTGTAGGAATCATTTTAAATTGTCCCTTGAGAAATTATTTCGGGAATTAGCTTATTCGGGCAGAGGAAACCTCTGCTGCAAAGTCATATTTTTCCTGTATAGACAGACATGCTCGACTCCATTGATAATAACAGAAGGTTTAGAGATTAAGTAAGATGTTTACTGCTGCTCTGATTTTGTTTTTACTTACAAATTTGAAATTGTGTTCGAATTCGAATCAATTCGAATAAAAGTAGCAAAACAAATCTGGAAATTCAGCATCGTTTTGTAAAAGCCACAAAAAGGTACAGAACCTATAATATGGATAAGTTTGAAATCAATTTTAATCGCCCATGTGTATACTTTGTGGATAAATAAAAATTTAGACAACATATTTTTACCAGTAAAAAGTAATGTGATATACAACAAACGATTCGAAACCAAAACTAAAACTCACCATTAGTTGTGAAACTGATTATGCAAGTTTAGAGAGCACATCATAAAGACATGAAATTGTTGCGAGTTGCTAACAATTCCCTTCTAAGGAAATCATGAATTCTTAACATCATAGAAAAGCCAGACCTAATCAGACAATGTACATAAGGAAGGATATGAACCAACAAAATAGCAAATCAAAGATTCCAGTACTGTATGTTAATTGAACTCTCTTGCGATAGTGAAAAATGTCATCTTTGATTTGATGAATAGACGCATCTCAATCTCGCCAACGATGTCCACAACTTGGGTTGCAGCACACAAAGAAGAGGGTCATACCTTCCTCTCCCCTAGCAGTTGCCTGCACATTTTAACAAAAGACTATAATATTAATAAAAGCAATCAAGTTTTCCAAAATCAAGGAATGTTAACAAAACCGTGTATAAAAGAAAATTTCAAGAAAAGGGTTGCTCAACTATAACGTCGACAAGGAAGCAACTGGAAATTCGAAGAGTAAATGGCCTATATATTTTTAAATTACACTTTTTTTTGGAGTACTAACTTGCATTTGAGTTTAATATATGCAAGCATACAACTGCAAGACAATGTTAGAAATACTTATTCCCAGCAGGGGCCAGGCTAGGTTTTACATTTTTGAATAACAGAATTCACACCAGAAAACACAGGGAAAGAAAATTGGTCCAACATTTGCACTAACAGAAAAGAATGTGGTAGTAGTATTAGAGAGAGTAATTTGAAATGCTAAACCTTTGATAAAAATGACTCGCTCACCAGTCGTCTCGTCTATATTTGTTCTCTTCTCTAATAATGAACTAAGAGGTAAAAAAAGAAGCAACCATACAAATCTTTCAGTTTCAACTCTACTTTTTCTATTGGATATGACAAGTGTAAAATATTAGGCCCTTTCACACCTCAAATCTTAAAAACATAATATGGTATGAGGTGTTATAGAATTTTTATTCCCATCTACAGCAATTACAGGTAGTACAGAAACGGGAATGGAAACGTTTCTGTTTCGAGGAAACGCACACTGGAAACGCCAAATATAACACGATATCAGGTTTCCGACACGGAAACGGAAACGGGAAACGTTAATGTTTAGGAGTTTCCGTGCTTCCAAGGTGCCAATTAGTCTAATACATAAAAGAAAAAGAAACATACGAGGCAATTTTCGTTTCCACTTAACACTAGTCATAGTTGCACAAACACCAATTTTCCACTCTTTCCAATAAAAGACATTCCACACAAACACATCACTTTTCCTTTTCCCTGTGTAACCTTAATGTACCATGGCTGCAAGCAATAAGCCAATAACTGAAATTTACATTCAATTGGAGATCAATAGCAATATATGAACTCTTTTAACCAGTAAGAGAACTAAAAACTGATTACTAAGATGTGAGCAAGCTATCTCTTACCAACTTTGAAAACATTAATACTAAACTTGACAATAACATAACAATGATAAGGGCTAACCTGGAAAAAGACAGCTTCTGGATGCTTGCACAGCTGGCACTTAACAGCCTTAGTGCGAGGAAGTGTTGGATCAGCAGCCACATCCTGCAATACCTGAGTGCGCTCTGCGGCTGAGTGATGCACCTCATTTCTGTACACACAATTGTTTTCAGCGACCTCCTGCAATATAACAGATGAATAAAGAAACAAACAAAAGTTGTAAGAATGATTATCATTGTTAAAAGTCATTAACATGCCCAATGTCCCTTCCTAACTTTCTGAAACGCTTCAAAATTTCATGTAAATGTATGAACATATACATACATGCATTCATACTTACAATGAAATAAATGTGCTTTTCCTCACAGTATAACTCATAAAGCGCCCAGTTGTGAGCATTACCTCTTCCGTCGCATTGTACAGCATTTAAAGCAACAACAACTAAAAATTACTTCAATTCGGATCCCTAAAGTCTAACAACAGACCGCGCATGCAAACATCTACTCATTCGGAGTAAAAATAAATATAAAAAGGGAAACGAAACAGCAGCGAAACCCTAAGTCTCAAACATCGTTGGCAATTAAATTAAGAGTGAATAGAACCAAAATCACAAAGCGAGACCTGATGATCGCAGTTGCGGCAAGCGTACTGAAGGATCTTTTGTTCCCTATCTTCCTTAGGGTAGAGAATGTTGTTACTGCAAGATTGACGAGAGAACAAACGTTTGAGGAAAAATTACCAAGAGGAAGGATGAGGAAAGCGAAATCGATAGAGTGTATACCATTCGCGACAAAATTTCATAGTACTCATCTTGCTAAGTCTTCTGGTAGAACGGAGCAGAGAGCGGGAGTGAGAGCAGTGATAATGCAGTATTACGCACTCTTACTTTTGGCGGGCAAAGCTTCCCTTACACATCTTTCTACTACTTTTCTTTTCTTAAGTTTTGACTTGACCAGCGTTATAAAGCGCGCTAGACGTTAATCGGCGGCTAAAGTTTTTAGGGGTTCAGGTGGGGATTAATCGAGGATTAATAGGCGGGGATTAGATGAGTTAGTGTTTTAAAATATATAATATTTATTAATGAATTAAAATAATAAATTTTGTAAACATATAAAATTTTTATATAATAATATTAAAAATTCATAATTCTAGGCTTTCTAGGTTTTGGTGATATTTTCTAAATTTTGGTAACAATTTTTCCTGTCTTTGACGATGCTTTTATAAGTTTTGGCAACACTTTCCACCTTAACCGTCCAGATTCTATAAAATCTAGACGATGTTCCAAAAATCCCCTCATAAGCGACCGTCTTGATTGCCTTTTAAAACAGTAGCCTCTCCAAATTCCAAAGTTTATGTGAGTTTGTATATTTATTTTTGCAATATTTAAAACTATAATTAAAAAATTAAAAATTGAAATGAAAAATATTTTAATAACATTTAAGATAAAAATAATGAACAGGATAAAGTCACTAAATTTTAATACTCTACTTCCAATGAATGACACGTGACCTACTAGTTATAAAATGAGATACGTAGCACTCATCGGAGCAGGAATACCACACTTTATGTTAAGCATCCCCTTCCTTTTTGTTTCATGATAGATTTTAAAAAGTATTATATTATATAATAATATAAAACAATTTTAAAAATTATAATTATTATAAATATTATGTTCATGTGACTAGGTACATGCCTAGGTTGGGTAATAATCAACCAGGGACCTAATATCAGACTTGCAGAAAAAATCGTGCCCAGTTCGAGGTTTTTAAAAGCTAACTCGAAAATACTAATCTATAGGAAGTGTATAAAATATTTCAATATTGGATTATACTTTTAGTTATCATAACTAGTTTTCTTAATATAGCAAAAAACACCATAAATATTTTTCCATGAGAAAAACAGCATAGCTAGAATGTTAGTCCCTTTCCTCTCTCCCTTATTTTCATAAAAAAATCGAATATCACTCTAAAAAAAATCACATAGCTCCTTCAACTTAGGAAGTAACTTTTTTAAAAAAATATCAAATAGCTCCTTCAACTTGGAGGAAGTAAATTATTTTTATTAATTTCAGGGGTTGATTGGAACTTTATGTCTGCATAATTTGAGAAATTAAATAACCATTTACAAGATACAGGTGAATAAAATGGCCACAAAATACATCACAGTTTATATAAAGAAATGCATGATTCATAAGTAGTTAACATAAATGATAGAATATTATCAAACATGTCAACAGAAAACATGCTCGAGAAAGTCCCAAAAGTCTTTTACTAAACTAGAAAGAAAGAAAAACAGGCAGCCATATCTTGAGCAAAGAGCAAGATCCATTCAAAAAATCCCATTAAGGAGATTGGCAGCAGTTGATAAAGCAGCCCCAGTGATGGCAAATTGCACGACCTGTTCATGCGTAACATCATCTGAAGTAAGTGCTACTGTCATCCCTGTTAAAGCTCCAGCCACTGCACTATTTTTCTGCACCACAAAAACAACACTAGTTTAAAGCCTGCCTCATAGAGATCACAATACAATCAACTCTTTTGACATTTTCTTGTACAAAGATGCTCAAGAACTAGACTTCTTAATTTATGGCTAATGTTACCCAGTCGTGAGATCCACGAGCCTCTCTTAATCCATAAGTGAGACCTGAATAAATCCCGGCTGCCAGTCCTGCAGGATTGAACACATTTGCATCAGCCATTGCACCATGAATATAATATAACTAATGCTAGCCTATGAATATTTACCCCATTGCAAGGACTCTTTTCCAGTGCTCTTCACCTATATATCAACATAAAAACAACAGCAGAATGTTATTCATGGCCAAACAGGTGCACTAAATAGATATTGTTTGTCAATGTGTCTGTATGAATCTTATGACTTGAGGCCGAGAGTTAAAGCTGTTGGTTTATTCAACAATCAAAAGCTCCAGTTCGTTGTTATTAGCCATAATCACTTAACAGAACCAATACTTGAATTTTTTTTTAATCCCAATTACCGTACTTACCAAAGCTTCAAGAGATTTGCTGTTGGTTTCTCCTACAAATCACACGAAAATTAGCATAAGACCAGAGAATTAGAATGGCGAACTCAAAGAGGCATGCATCTAAAACATCTAGAACTGATAAAAAGAAATTATCTATCCAGCATCAGTATAGTTGAATCCCCCAAATGTACTTTATAACTTCCAAATCTGGCATAAATTGTGATTTGCTTGTTCAAAACTGCAACTGAATCGGTCACACTCACCTCTGAGATCTGGAAATCGGCGACGCTGCTTCTTACTTCCACTACCTGGACCCGTAGATATTTCCGGCGGTAAACCGGAATCAGTTCCATTACCTATCACATTATCACAAGAAATTTCACCATACCGATGATTAAATTTTTTTAAAAAAAATATAGCAACCGGTGATTACTTTCAACGGCGGTGAAATAAGCCTCCCGCGAAACCGCTTGTATGGCGCCAATCTAATAACAAGATTACTCGGAGATCAGAAGAAAGAACAACAAAATCAAAAGGAGAAATCAATCAGAAGACTTACTCCAGCGGCTTTAACGAAACTCTCGGCGACGCGATTGAGAAGCGGATGGCCTAGGTCGAACAACCAACCTTTTTCGAATTCACGAAACTCATCAATGAAAGTTCTCGTCTCCAATTTACTGTTAGCCATAGTTTCCGAGTGTATTTTGATTTCAAGCCGAAGCGAAGCAAAAGAGAGCAGAAACAGAGAGAGCGTGAAGGAAGAAGAAAATAGAAAAATGAAGAAGGAGAAAGGGAAGGAGAGGACACGTGTCTCTTTGCTTTCGCTTACGTGCCTGCACCTGGTAACTATCGGCCGTACTTCATGGCGAGTCCTGCTGGGATCAGTTTTGACTACGTGTCACTTGATAAATGTTTGAATATCATACGTCAAAATTATAAATTCATTTATGTTTTATCTTGTTCACCGCTAGTATTTCAAAATTTCTTTTTGCTCTCACCACTTCCACAATTTTTTGGTAGTAGAGTAGTATGATAAGAAGATTGAGCGGTGTAATTTGTTGTTTATTTTGTTATGATTTTTTCTTTAGTTAATATCGCTGAATTTCTATTTTCAAACAACTAAAACATTTGTTTATATGTCAAATATTCAAAATAGGAGAAATTAACGAACATTTGTTAATTTTACATACATTACAACATTGCACACCACCACGCTATAGTTTGACAAAAACCACTTTTTCTTGACCACATGGTATAGTTTATTTACTCAGTTCCATTTTGTGATATACACATTACATAATTAGGTTATGTCATATATTACTTTTTAAGATCCATTGCAAACAATAGCCTTGATATCCTTTTTAGTCTCGGTCATATGATCAAGGGTCAAAGTTTTAGTAAGAGTTCAACCAAGTTAGAACCAATTTCTAATAAAAATTATTATTTTCAACATTTGGAGAGTTACTTCACTAAATAATAAGCCATAAACTATTATTCAATACTAAAATTAAACAAAATGTCTAAAAAGACTAAAAAGACTTAATAAACTTGAGCACTTAAATTCAATTATTTTGAAAAAAACTGCAAAACCCAACTTTGGAGAAATCATTATTGTACCATTGGAGCAGAAATAACTCAAATAAGAGTTATTTTACTTATCAAACACTAAAATTTACTTGATTCATCTACCCATTTTTTATTCAGGGATATTAAGTCAATGGTCTCACTAACCAGAAAATGATTAAAAATATATTTACTTTTAAAGCCAAGCCTCGCTCTTGACTTGAATATGGATGACATCTTAATGAAATTCTCTGCTGTAGCGACAACAGTTAGAGATTTGGCACATTTAAAAGGTGAAATTTATCGCCCAATGGCTCGAGAAAATAATGTTTATTGTCATCAAATTCCTTCAAGAGTTTGAATTAAAAACTACTACCTACCCTCCCATTACTCTCTTGGTTAAAAAATAATGCAATTTGTAGTATAAATGCATGCCTCCCCATCAAAACACTTGCATAAATGCGTACCTTCCAACATAAATGACAGCAAACCGGCACCGATGTTTACTGTGCTTGTTTCCAAAACAAATTCAACAATAAGCAGCTTCTTGTGACAAATTCATGTTAGAAATAGAAATTGTGAATCCATGAGAATAAGATATCCAACAGTGGGCTGGCTTCATATATGCACTTCCCAACGGAAACGCTTCTGAAACCGCTTCATGATTAAGCAATATGTTCTGTTGGGTAACAGCAATTTTGTTTTCCAATTTACATAGGTCTATAAATTAAGTTCTACTACAATTATGAAAATTCCGGCTCTCAACACTATTACAAACACACCAGACCACCACAAAACTGAAACACCCTATGGACACAGCACATATTGAATGCCCTTTTTCCTTGCATAATTCAAGCAGCTAAAGAGAACTACAAAAAAAAAAAATTGAACACTTCGCTCTAAACCGAAGAACTTGAAAAGAGAGAATTGATGGTGATGCTTGTTTTACGAAAGAACATTTAACTCGGCTCAACATCAGAAACGCTATAGGCAAGGGGTTAAGTCACCCCGCATTATGAGTATCTCACCGTTACCCGGGCAGCACAGACGGGGCATTTGTCATTTCTTTCGGCAGCCCATGATTGAAATGATGTCAAATATAACAGCCACTAAAACATGCATCCCTTGCTTAAGATCCATTTACAGCTGCCATTTCTGGTGAGGATTTGGGTGGAATTTCACCACTTATTTGTCTGTTTTCCGATGTTCCGTGAAAGGAATCGGAACAACTTGTAGAAGCAGCGGGCTCCACCTTCTCCCTATGATTCTCCTCACTGGAGTCGCTGCTATCATCGTTATCATCATTTCTCGATAGAGCAGGTTCCTTCTCTTGATGATTGTCTTCGCTTATGCTTTTATTTCCCTCAGCAGTTTGAGAAGAAGGGCTTGCGATTTTTTTACTTGGTAACACTGCCTGGCTAAGTGTTGAACATAGAGCCGCGAATACGCTTTCTCTGGCTTTCGAATGCTTGCCTAATCGCTGCTTCTTTGACGATGGCTCTGCCTCCTTGTCCCTACAACCCAATTTACGCTTCAGCTTAAGACTCTCGAGAGCTCCTTCGTCTTCTTCTGAGGTTTCTGGTTGTTTTTTGGGCGGTGGTTTGTAATCTTCGTCATCCTCGTCATCGTCATAATCAACCAATCCACCCGGCCTTAGAGCAACACAAAATCATTTCAGAATATTATAGTTCAGTATCATTTTCCTCCATTTTTGAAGGATATAGGGCATTATTACCTTGACGGGGGACAGCTGGCAGCAACTCCATTGGCTACCACAGGATCAGACTGAACTTTCTTCGCATGTGATGCAGATGCTGTGTCTTCGTCACTGCTTATGCATTAAAGTCAGGCTAAACTCTGTTTAAGTAAATGTTGGGCTAGTAAAAAAGCAAATAAAACCTGTCCTCGTTGAAGTATTCCTCTTCTTCTTTTTCCAAAGCACGCTCATCAACTCGATTTCTCGGATCCGAAGTACTGCCACCGTTTTTTGTAACAGGATTTTCTAGACACTGCATTTACACGTCAGTATTTGGAAAAAAAATGCGGACAATAAAAGCTTGAGTGGAAAATACCTGCTCGTATTTAACTTTAAAAGACTGAATAGAAGCCAAATGCTCGAACTTGACCAAGTCATTCCAGAACGAATCAACTAAATATTTGATCAGTGATTTTAAGTTCTCCTACAGAAAATCAACCACCAAATGTTCATACATCCAAAAGAATTTAAAGTAGAAGAATTACTGGAGAGGGTTCACGAAAAGGTTACCTTGCGGATATACTCAAAAAGCTCTAAGATAGCAGAATGTAGGAGATTGTAACGGTTTCCATTATCAACAAAGGCATCTACAATTGGTTTGAGGAGGTTGTGCTTGACGAAATGACTTGTCAGATGCTCATCCTGTGATTTGAAACATTAAAAAAACTTATCAAATACAGGTTCAATATTTTTCCTTTCACATTCAATGCCATGGTGCCGTGTGCTGATGTAATTTATATCATATATTCATAACCATTTACGAAATTATAGAGTGTAATGTGATACGACGAATCCTAAGATAAAGCAACATCAATAATTGTCAGATAGTGGATTTCACCAAATGACCTACATGGCGGGAGAGTATCGTCCGAACAAATCGAACAGCAGCAACCACTAGGTACCTTTCCCTTCTTCGAGTTAGAGTCAGAACTTTATCTATAACATTATTAAGGAGAAAGTTGCACCTGCACATAGAAGAGAGACACGATAAGGAAGATCAGTTACTAGAACATAGATCATATCAGAATCTTACGTGCATTGAAATTTACTTTATTCTGTAAGGATGGTGCAAAACACAGAAGCATAGCAATTCACAAATGTTCGAGAGTATCTCTGGCTTCACACCATTCTGATTTTCAACTCTGCCATCAGAGCCAGAAGATTTACTGACACCGCCTTCAACTGGACATGATGCTGCGATTATGTCAATTAAATGGCCCAAATGCTTCTCATAGAATATCTCAACAATACTATCCCTCTGCAATGAGATATTATACATTTAGCCATCCCCAATATATACTGGTAAGATTAGGCTCAAAAAATATGGATGCATGACAAAAAAAATTGTCTCATAAGAAATTCTACTGATCGATTGTGAAACCCAAATGCATTTAGAATAAATCTGCATCCATAAAAATATGATTGAAAACGTTGCAACTGTAGTAGGAAGTAATATAAGTAAATTTATTTCAGACCGAATAATTTGACCATGATATAGTCCAACAAGCAAAACTTGAAAACGTACCCCAAGTAACGACAGCATATATAAGAATCAAAGAGCATCAATGAATCAAATAACAGACAGCCACTTGTTAACCATCCAGTCTCCCCATCATGTTGATTAATTAATCAGTTTTGTCATATAACCGCAAAATAAATTGAAAAATAGAATGGTAAATAAACTACCACCCATCAAAAGCTCTAATTACTTTTCAGCCATGGATTTCTGAAGTACACATACTGCCAGCACATTCATGTTTAAAGTGCTGGTACCAAGACATCATCCAATTTCAGAATCTCACAGTTTCTGGAAAAATGCAGGCCTTAATACTAACACAGTAAACAACCAAGACAAATTTTGAATAGACAAGTAATAACCAGGAACATGATCTTCTCTTTTGATGCACCTCACCATGACATGAATGAAGAGAGCCAAAGGAAAAAAAATCACACCAATGTCATTAAAGGTGTATAGAAACTCGAATCTCAGTTCAGCAATTCTAATTGATTATAAATGATAGCTTCAAATTGGAATAAATTACCAAGACTGGAACCTGAGCATGTGCTCCTGACAGTGTGTAAGAATCCAGCAAACTACGAAGAATTTCAAGAAACTGGCAGTGCATGTCCTCACCAAAATCTGTTATCATTCCTTTAACCTGCATGCATACAACTATTTTTCATTTGACCATAATGTTTTCCTAAATCATAGATAACATAAAAGCCACCACAGACACCCAAAGGCTATTGATATGCATTACATTCAGGATACAATCGTAGTGCAAATAACACATAACACAGGACCAAAAAGCATCAGCTTATCTGAAATGCAGAGCAAGAAAATTTATGCACCAACTACTGACATTTACCCAAGAGAAGTAGAGAACAACTACATCATACGCAAGGGGTCATAAATATCCTGTACATGGCTATAAGGCAAAGCCTAATGCAACATGTAACAGGAATAGTCCAAAAGATTTCTTCCTTGTAGGAACTAAAGTAAGCATTGACCAGATATACTGTACTGGTCTACTTGCATTACTCAAGGTGCAATATATCATAATTTTTTTACATGAATTGCTGTTCGAGGCAAAAGATCACATAAGAAAAAAATAAATGGTTCTCTACATGAACTGCACAAGGTGTAATATTGTAATTTGAATTCAACAAAGTGAAAAATAAAATAAGAATCAAAACAAGTCAAAACAACAACCGAAATCTGTCCTTCAAGAATAGAACATGATAGCACCTCTCATATATCTGATAATATACAAACTAAACAACAATGCCAGTGCAATTCTGTTAAAGTAAGCAAAATATCCCTTCATTAGTTACAACTGAGCTGAACAAACATAATTTCACAGCCAAATCCATTTTCCATTTTTTTAATGACTTGTTGACAATCGAAGATTACTAAATGATACATATAGTAATATGTAGCTGTCAATAAAACAATTTAGAGCATTGAGCAGACTCTATGAGCAACTGGCCAAGTTACTTGTATTCATTAACAGATAAATTACATACCAACAGTCCAAAAAGTTGAATCCCTTCCTGCCTAACAACATAAGAACGAAGAAGACTTGGATCTTGATTCAAGAAAAGAATAAGGATATCTGTCCTGCACCCATAAGAAAGATTTGCAATTAAGAGTTTAGCAACTTCGAATAAAAAAAAAGAGGTTCTCATGCAAGTCAGAGAAGAAAACAACAAATATATATCCTAATCACAGAAAGCAGAAGTCGTCAACATACCCAGTTAATACAAGTTTATGGTCCTCACTCTGCAAAGTTTCCACGATGATGTCAAATATACCTTCGTTCATGAGGTCCCTACAAGAAGCAGAGATCTTGACTTTCTGGGACAAACAAAACTAAACAAGTGCACTATTTGAGCAGGATTATCGATGGAAAGAGTTTAATACCTGAACAGGCGAAGTTGCTGAACCATTTGCAGGCTCTTGCTCAAACTACAGAACTCGTACAAGAAATACACCTATTTATGAAAATTGTAGCAGAGAACGTGTCATAAATCAATACCATTTTAATCACATCAGACGAAAAACATATACACTTTAAACAGGGATAAGGGGACAATAGTTTATTCTTTGCTAAGAGAGTTTGTTCAGTTCAGTGTTGTCTCGGCCTCAATACCACCAACTTTACACTCAAACACAATAACTCCAACAATGTAATACTGGAAAACAATCTATCTCCTAATATGGACATTTGTAGATCAAAAAAGGCCTTCATGAAGAAAAGAGTCGTTCACATACATATCGAACAACAGTCATCTTGAATACAGCCTGACAGTTTGGAAAAACCCAACTTACACAGACAATGGCTGCTACTAAGCTAAATACTGAAAGGAAAGGTAAGAAATGAAATACTACACAAAATATAGCTAATAATAGTTTCCCAATATTCCCAACAATAACTGATCAAGATATTTGAACTATTCATCAACACCAAATAAAGCTTAAGCTTAACTTGAGCAGGCCAACTCTTCACTTATTACAAAACATCCAATCATTCCGGGAACATATTTTGAAACGAAACTTAATTAAGAGAAAGAAGTTGAATGAAAACATGGACAAGAAGATATCATCATAAAAAACAGCATAATACCAAAATGCAGATAGACAGAAAGGATACTTCATTTAGATCCTAAATTACCAAATTTTTCTTTGATTCTGCTGATGTAGAAGGAGATCTTAACCTCGCAAATAGTTCCTGAATAAAGGTGCTGTCATCCTTTAACAAGGAAACAACCTGGAAGAGAGAATGAAGCTGAAATTACAGACAATTCAGATTGAAAACTGTAAACCAAGTGTAGAGCAAATGAGAAAGAAACTTAAAAATTATACAAATAATCAGTATCAAAATCTTACAACAGCATTGTTTGCATGAATTATGGAATTGAGATTGGCAACTGTACCCTCATCCAATGCTCTAGCCAAAACTACATCCTAAAACAGAATAAGAGAAGGTAAGACATCTCCTGCTAAAACAGGAAGCACTACGCTAGAATATAAGAAACTAAGACATACCTTTAAATAGCCTACTCTGTATGTCTGATGTATTTTTGACAAGACAATCGGATCTTTAATTGGTATGGCCTGAAGTGTTCAAGATCAGATACATGTCAGGAAGAAGTAACAAGTTATTTTAGTAAATACTCCCTCACAACCTTGAATACAAAATATATTGGCCTAAAGAACAAGAAGAACCAGCTAATACCATATTACCTCCTTGAAAACAACATGATCTTTAAGAAAATTTCGATGGTGTTGGACATGATGCACATCCGGATCATCTGAAAAGAATTACATCCGCATATTATCGAAATTCAAATGAAGGGAACTAGCAAATATAGACAAACCCATAATGGATAGCAAATTTGGTGGCAAGGTTACACCACGGAATGAAAAACAAATTTTCTGAAAAGCCAAGTATAAAAGAAAATGTTGATAGATTACTCACCCACCAGATCAAAGGGATTATGAACTTTAGCAAGATATACTTAGACTAGAATAAATACTAACCAGTCTAACCATGAGTCTCACTACAAATTACAAATATATAAGTCCAACACAGCAACACAAGAAAAACAAATTCTTTGTGCACCACTTTGACCAGAATAAAATTTAACCAGATCATCTAAACAAATTACAAATAATGCTCTGATACAGCAACAGAAAACGAAATTCTGTGCACCGCCACCATTTTAACCAGAATAACCATGAGTCTCACTAACAAAATACAAATAAAGGTCCAGCCTGGCAACAAACAACAAAATTCATACCCTGAGATGATACGGCATATCCATAATGAAATGTGAGTAACTGATATGATAAGGCAACCCAGAACCCTCATCTATGAATTAATAGCTAGTTAATAACCATAGACCATTAACCCAAAAATATCCAAAGTAATAGCCGCCATGAAACAAGCCAATATGGCATTGATAGAATAAACCAATGGCACAGAATTTAATCCTTGGAGTTGCTATATATACTAGTATCAGCTTAGCATGGTCATTCAATCAATAGTAATATGTTAAAATGGTAGGTGATACCCAATTTTTTCAAATACCATTGAAGATAATATTAGGATGGCTGTGGCAAATCAATAACTAAAAGGAAACTTACACTCAAGAGAACCAATAATATCCATGATAAATTCATCCCCAAATATTCTGTCAAAGATTTGAGGACTGTTGAGCAATACTGCAGGAAACAAAAGAAAATTATCGAAGGTACAATAAGTATATATCACAAAAAGAACTAGGTGTTGAGGTACGGATACTTACTGATTCCCCTGATTATCTTGAATATCATGTGGAGGCCATCAATATTTTCCAAATCTTCACAGATTCTAAATAGGTCCATAAGCTTGCGGAAAAATTCTTGCTGTGTCATGAAAGGAAATTTTAATTAGGAAGTCATCAACTGTTAATGACTAAACAAATTTTTTAAAGATCATAATACAAACAGTGTAAGAAGAAAACAATTAAGAGCACACCATAATATAAGAGAATCGTCAGTAGCAAAACGTTAGTTTTTTACAACAGCAAAAGATATCAGTCACATAACACAAGTTCTCACCATGAATTAGTAAAGGAAAACATGACCAACGAACACATATATTTAACCAGTCAAAAAGCGCAACCACACATCATTCCAAGCCACCAAATCAAGGTAGCACGTAAACTCTTAATGTTTCCACATTTCCGTTTCCATTTTATAAACCTGATCACATGATATATTTGCATTTCTTTGTGTCCGTTCCCGTTTCCATGCTACATAGCATTAAATCAACTACAAGAATTTACAAGATCCTATCAACAATCTTCGGGAATAAAATACATTTCGCATCAGTAGCCAATACAGTTATTTTATTATATGGTAGTTAATTCTGACAGACTGAACTAGTTGTAGTTGTAGATAATTTAGCATTTAAAGCATTCTCTTTTTGTCAGGTCGAACCCAATCTTAACCACCTTTTAACCTTGGATAGAAATCATAGAATGGTGACACTACAAAATTACAATTTGAAGATTGGATATCTCAGTTACTGCAAACAAAAGGAGATTTTAGATGTTATAAGAAAAAGTTGCAACAGCCACATTTCTTAGCATAGTACGCTATAGATCAGAAATTTGCAGATTATGCACTGCATATATTCACTGGGGCAGAGGTAGTAGAAACTAGAAAATATAATGAGCATAGAAGTATATTTATTCATTGAGGATAGATTTGGGAGAATAAAATAAAACCAAAATCTTTGCACAGGCCAACATCGAATTGATTAGCAGGTCACCAAATTAAGTCTCACGAAAGGAGACAAAACCACCCATTCAATAAAACACAGTAAGATGGGATCTTCATGTAGCGTACATCGTTCAATATAAGCTCTGTCAATCTCATCTGATCACCAATGCCACTCTCAGACACGGTCTGCAAGATAAATCAATTTAGTTATTGATGAACTATCTCAGACAATAGTTAAATGAGTCCACAGACAGCAACGTCAACAACATAAAGAAGAAAACAAGAACAAGCATATCCAGCTCCCTAAAAGGAGAAAAAATAATAAAGAGATTATACATTTAGTCGTCTACTAAAGAAGTCAAGGAACATCTCTAAAGCAGCATCAATAAGACCAATCATTAAGTAGTGATAAGTGAAAAAATTGATAATGTACGAGTATACAAATACAAATCAATAGATGCAATATCGATTCCGTAAAAATTTTCATTGATATCTTTACCTAGAAAGATCAAATCATGTTTGAAAAAGTAGAGCAACAAAAGACATAAACATATGTAAATGTGGTAGTTGACAGATATGAACTTTCACGATTACATATTCTATCAAGCAAAAACGTGGTCTTGAATTTAATGGATGAACTTAATGTCTATTTTATTACAAAAAAACCTAAAATAACTACTTTCACTTGTGTTGAACCTCATGTGTACTATGAAGGAAATAATTGTTTTCTTATTCTTGTCCAATTGTACTGTAAATTGCCTTTCTTACATATGCTAAAGTCAAGCATTAGAGACAAATCTTAAATGGACATTTGGTGATACAAACTCAATAAATGAGAATAATATCTTGCCTAATCATTCTTAAACACGTTATATACCATCCACAACCCATTGCAAGGTTGTGAAGCAGATAAATAAAATGAAAAGAGATCATTGTTTGAAACCCTTCACACTGTAACGCAAAAGTAAAGAAGTGATTCACCTTAGAAACTAAGAATGCTAGCAAAAAAAGCATTATAAAAAGAGAAGTACAAGGGCTATCAAACCTTAAGTATCAAAGGAAGGGTTGAGAGTTCCACAGCAGGTAACTCCCTCAACTCACTGTTCATGCTGTGAAATGTCTCATCTGAAAGGGAACAAAAAAAGTATCAAAACCTAGATGACTCCAAATATGATCTAGAAAGGCATGCAATATTAATAGCACTTTCTTCTTGGAGGGGCTGAAGATCCTACTTCAATAATGTTTTTCTGAATTCTGAGATGCATGAATAAAAAAAATCCATCTAAAGTCTAAACAATGTAGTAAAATAGCATTGCTCTCAAATTATAACTTCATCATATAGGCAAGAACTTTGTGCAGTATTGTTAACCTTTTTATAGATAAGGAAGCAGCTACATTTGAATGGAGATGGACACAATCAAAGCAAATGATAACAGCATAAGCTATTTTTATAATGAATTTCTTAATACAAAATTAAATTAACAGGACAGATACTAACAGCTTTTTCATCTTATTCAATGCAAAATAATTTTATTTTTACCCAGAAGGTGGATTTTAAGAAGAACAAATAGAAGCATTCCCTGATCTGTACAGCAGCCCCTCAATTTATGCTAACAAAGAATCGATGCACTCAGTAAGGGCTTCCTAAAACTTGCATGAATTTGAATACAGTTGATAAAAATTGGGATGTCAAAAATACTCAAATGATCATATTAGGCAGAACAAATTTCTTTGATCAGCAAATTATAAAATACACACATTGGTTGTACATCGAGACAATAATTTATATGTGTAGGTTATAATAGAAGGAGATAGTGCTATAATCAGTTTCAGTGTATTAATGTTAATATCATATAAAATTGGATTACCTAGTTTTATAACATAAATGTACTAAAAATAGGATTCAAAAGTCAAAAATGTGAATGGAAGTAGCAAAGTCTACAAAGGTTAGCATAGAAAGTAAATGATTTGCTTCAGTGACCAACATGAGTCTGCTATTGGACAATCAATGTGGATGAAAGCAAAACTAGCCAGTGTTATGGAGTTAGTCTTAGATCAGATGAGAAAATGTTTCATGGCATAATTCACAGTAACACAACCTTACGTAAACCCCCATTCTATGTCAAAAAAACAGTCAGAGAGAGGTGAATAATTCTTAAATGAAAAAATATTTCAGCACTTACTGTTAAGAGTACTAAATTGCAGACTCCTTTGAACGCTACAAATATGATCCCTTTACAAAAAAAAGGCAAGTTCAGAAGATGTCAGACAATTTATCAAGGGGGGAATGAAGGCATAATAACGATAAATACCATATGTAGGAGCACCCTGTTGTCTCTTGAAAGCTTAATGCTAATTCTGTAGAAAATTCTGGATCTCTCCATGATATTATGGTATCTAAGAGAATTAAACAAGTACATAATGAAATCAAAGACAAGACCTTGCAAGCTGTAATTATATAGCATAAACATGCGAGTGTATTTGATATTAAGGTACCTTCTTGCTTTTTGTAAATGTCATCTGGTATAATGCGGTGTAGAAGTAATGTTTCATTGTCTTCTTCATCAAATACAAACAAGCCCAGCTCTTCCGATCTCTACTTGACAAAAAATGCATTCAATTAAAATGTCAAAATGCATTCAATTAAAATGTCTAACTCATTTCATTGATATGCTTTATTTTATGTTATAATAATATTAAATAACCAAAAATTCTGTAATATATAGTGGAAAATTAAAAATCCAGTGAATAATTTGAACAAAACCTCCAAATAGTCAACAGAAACATGACCAGTCCCTTGGTCGTCCCATTTACCATCCTCATTCAATCGATAAACCTTCACCCGCTGAAATAGCATGAAACAAGCCAAACTGAATGATGATAAAGCAAAAATAACATGGTAATTCAACATGATTCAAACACAAAATAAAAAGACACAGAGGACAAGTATAAATCTCGTAATTTCACATAGACCACAAAAAAGGGCACAATCCTGTCAACAGAGGTTACACAATAATTTTGATCAAAAAGAAACCAAGTTTTTTAAACTTAAAAATCGTAAATCGTATCACTACAAGTTAAGGGAATTTTGAATATTAAGAAAGGGTCTGTATATTTGATGCAATCTGATTCATTCGAGGCCTAATAAAGACTAGCCATTCTCCTATTAATATTGATTCCAGATCTTCATAGAACAAGTATGGTAAAAAAAGAAACAAGAAATTTGAATAACTGTGGAGGACATGACAGTCTCGAAATCAAACAATAAAGAAATTTCAAAACAAATGTTAAACCACAAAATTTTCCATGTAAGAACATCACCTTTGAGGAAAAATAAATTTGAAACTGGTACAGGGCCTACAGGCCATGAAATTACTCGAGTAATAGAACAGTCAATCATTTGAAACATAGATACAGGCAGGCATACAACATGAAATTACAAAGAAGAGATATGTCAAATCAACAAAGCATCAAGATGTCCATCAAAAAAATTAAAACAAACATGCCTACTTATAAATCATTGAATGTTAGTTATCAACCACAATTCAAGCCAATTCCATTCAGCACCCCAAAATTAAGCACTGTTTGCCTGAAAACACTTTGAAATAACAACTTTTTATCTCAAGTGCCTAGTACTGCAAAACTAGGATTCAGATTTGAACTTTCTAACTTCTCCAGGTATCCACAGTACCTTATAAGTAGTCCAGGAAATATTATCAAAGCAAGCACAATTTAAAACCTGAAAGCAGCATAAAATTAAGGAGACGTACAACACAACACAAACCTATCTAAAAGAATATGGAACAAGGTACTCACATAAAAGATGACCGGAATATAAATATTCTAAACTGGCTCAAAATGTTACTCACGGAATCATTTTACAAGATATTAGTTCTCAAACACAATTTCCACAATCCATCCGACCAAATTCCAAACTGCTTTTCCTCAATACAAGCAACAACTTATCATTTGTGCGTTACTGTCTCAACCATAGTTGTTAAAGGTGCGCCTGACGTAGGGCACCACCCTTGGAGCCTCGGCATATCACAGGCGGGATGGTGTACAACAGGCGCGCCTCAAGTGCGCCTTTGAGCGCCTAGCGCCTCTAACAACTATGTCTCGACTCTGTAACATATATTTTAGGTTTGAACTTCATAATTTGCTCAAAAGTAAACATCTGAAAATAATTTCTAGGCCATGATCCAGAAAACATACCAATAATTAAATAAACTATATCGGACGAAGATTTCCAGCAATCAGAATTGTTTGTGGACTATACTAACCAGAAAACTGTTAACTTAGGAAATTAAAATTGTAAAAGTCCATCTCTCTGATTCCTTAAGAGAAGAGGGTGTAAGAAGGGATCTGGAAGATAGTATGGGCAATGTCCAAGCAGTAAGGTAAGGATCTTATCTTATTATAGAAAGAAGAATGTATATGCCCCATATAAATTTACAAAGGAATTGTATCTAGAATGGCAAAAAAATTTACAAGCGAGCATTCCATAGGACATAAGCATAACCTTATTTAGTTTTCCTATGTCAGTAACACAATTTGCTTAGTAATGGCAGAAAATATGATGCGGTAATCATGCTGCACTGAGTATACAGCATGTTTACGCAAAACTAGCAAGTCCATTAACCATACAAATTTATTTTCGATTCAATGTTTCAAATCAACAGCTGCTTGATGCGGGAAGCGTCAAATAAAAAGGAAACCCGAATCAAAACAAATTAACATAACACAGCAGACAGCACTAGCTGATATTTGCTTCCAGTCACTAAATTTTTCTTTGAATGCAAAATTTGGTTTGAAAAGTGCTATATAGCAACATAATCACATCATTTAGCTTGAGTAAAATCACAGCATTTTAATGCACCAAAGTCCTCAGCCCTTGTTTTCCAGGATAATGGCAGTGACCAAAATAAAATGGACTAGCTAGCTTAGCCGCAAACAGCTAAAAACACACTCATAAGTCATTCCCATGCCAAAACAATTAAATCAATCGTCAAAATGAATATAATATTTTATTCACACAAGTATGTGCAAAATGTTCTACTTGAGTTCCAATTTTTGATAAGTAACTTTATCCCTAAATTGCAACACTCTTGCTCTCCATCAGCTCTATCCAGACCAAAAACTATTACAATGCAATGCAACAGCCAACAGAAACAAATTTATGATCCATTCAACAAATGTGAATCTTATATCTAACATCTGAATTGCATTTGCATATATTGCTTCTGGAAATAGAAAACAACCCCATAAGGCCATATCATCACTTTACCGAAACTTCAAAAATAACGCCCATATCAGCACTTCCAGTAAACCACAAAAAATTAGCAAATTCGTCTGAAAACAATTCATTCCATCACTAAACCAAAATTTCTTAATGGGACCTCACACCAATACAAGTTAAGAAACTAAGTCCAGTTGCTAAAAGAAAGCTCAGAGGGAATGAGGAAAAAAATTGCAAAAGCAACCCATTTAATAACATATTGTAGTTTAGATCACACTTGAACTCTCCTAAACCACACAATCAAACAGTAGAATCCACGACACATTTAACTCAAGACTATACAAAAGGAACACAAATTTGAAAGTGAAAACGCTCTTCAAATCAATAGCTCGTGCGACGTCCAATTCTAGGGCCAAAAAACGTAAACGCGGGTCAAAATAATCTAGCTCTACTCAGCTAAGCCAAAGGACTCACCTGCATAGAATTGGAGCTCGATTGAGATTTTTCCTGCGCCCCCATAGTAGCTCCTTGCTTCAAGACCAAAATTATAAACCCAAATTTCCAAGGGTTGCAATCGAAGTAATAATATGATATAAAAAAGATTAAATTAGGGTTTGAAGAAAAATTAAAGTGATGAGGAGAGATAAATGAACAAACTAAGCAAAGGCTATAGGTTCAGGGATCAGTAGGAAACCCTAACAGCCATTAACATAGCAAACTGAGCCTTCGATTTTTTTTCCTCTCTTTTCCATTTTATTCTTTTCTGTGCAAAAAAAATAAAAGAAAAATAGCAAAAATTAATTTTTTGAAAAAAGTAATTTCTTATGTGTGCAGTTTTAATTCCGATAATGCCCTCGAAATATTCTAAAATAACCACTGATTGACCTTATTGTCTGGGGAACATCCGCGCGCTTTCTTTTCGCGATCCAATCAGCGCCAACTACTATAGCATAAAATAAATATCCAGTTACTGTGCTGTCACGGGAATAAGCACACAGATGTTTATGATTGGTGGAGGGGAGTACACCACGTTTTGTTATTTAGTTGTGCTGGTCATTTGTTTTCGCGGGTCATCCATGGTTCGGTAACAGCGAAACCTTAATTCCTCAATCAATCATTGAAGAATAAAAGGACACGGATACCAGGCAGCACATTTTAATCATTTAAAATTCTGTAAATCAATAAAAATAGTTTCTAAGCTCACAGTTGATTTCTTAAAACTAGTTCATAAATAATATAAGTATATTACTATTTATAGTATTGTTTAAAATTAGCTTACAAGTCTCGAAAATATTAGTTTTGAAACTATTGAATGACAGGAGACATGTAGAGAATATGAAATTTTGGTGTATAAATAGTATGTGTTTTAATTTATGAAGTTGACTTTTGTGTTGTTGACGTATAGGGATGGCAACGGATCTTGGACTTGGTCCGGATCTGGATCCGTTATTTAGGATCATGATCATATTTTTATAGATCCATTTGATTCGGCTCGGATCTGGATTCAAGAAACAGATACTGATCCAGGTCCGACTTTACAATGAAACCCGGGTTCGTGGCTAAAGATTAATTGTAAGTTTTTTATTTATTAATTACCCCGAAAATATTAGATAGTTAGTATTATTTGAGATCTATGTAATTCAAATTGCATGAACATAATTAAATGAACATGTAACTATTTGAAATGAGGTGAAAGCTACTAAGCATGGAAGTTGAACTAAGAAATAGATGTTAATTACATGTACTCATTTTAAATCCGTTTATGGATCCATATTTGTTGGATCTGGATCTTAAAATTATAAACCCAATAGATCCGAATTTAGTACAATCAAATGGATCCGAACTGGATCAAGTACAAATCCAACCCATTTCCATCCCTAAGTTGACGATTCTTGTATAGTTCATTGAAATAAGATATTGTATGATATAATATAATACATTTATTTGGATAAAAAGTAGAACACGTGGATAACTACAAAATTCATGTTTTGAATTTCATGGTTTTTAGTACACAAAAATATCATTGAAAACCCACACAACGAAACATGCAAGCAATTTTAATTTCATTTCATCCGTAATTGGATGATGGTTCGACATTTGTCATTAAATTAGTATGCCATAAATGAAAGATTATTGTTTGGATAGATAGCATGGTATGATATAATTTATTTAAAATTTTATTTTGATTTGAAGGAAAATCATGTAGAATCACCGAATTCGTGGTTCTGTTTACATGGTTCTTAAAACCATGAAAGAATCATACTATGAAAAGAATTGTACAACCAAATAAGATAATTCAAATTAAAACCATAAAAAGTCATAATCTAAATTAGTTCAAAAGTAGAGTACAAAACTAACTTACAAATTATTTGTAATTTAAAATAAAGGATATCATGAACGCACCCTAAAACAAAGTTAAATTATAACGAACACCTAAAAATCATATGTATAAATAAAGGCTTCTTTGTGTATATGATTTAATGTGGTATGTGTGTATTTCATTTTATCTAATTTTTAAAACTTATCAAACTCTTAAAAATAATTTACAAAAGTCAACTTATAACTTTTGATCCATGATTAAGTTAAGATATAACCCATCATGTTCAAAACAAATAAATTAATGAGTGTTTATGATAAAGTTTGGTCATCGTGGTGATGGATTTTTTTTGGGAAAGGATTGTATATTAATCAGAGTGAAATAGATGAGCAACTCAATAAGGTTGCGAAGAAAGTCAAATCCCTATTACTTCATCAAGATGAACAAATCTTGCAATATCATGCACCATAACATTGGCGGCTATTGAAATCAAGCTAATGCTAGCTGAAATAAAGGTTTGGGCCAATATTTCAATCCAAAACTATAGATGCAAAATAAAAAAAAATTGTTTCATAATCAACCAAAGCATTAAACAAGACCATGTTGTCCAATTCAAAGATCACATGCTGACAACCAAGATCCTTTAACCATTGTAGAGCCTCTCGAGATGAAATGGCTTTGGCTTCTATAATTAAGGCTTGAGGAGTTAAACATCCTGATTTCGCACAAATAAAAGTGCGCCCTGAATTATGCACAATGATCTCGTAGGTAACTGCATCTCCACTGTTGAAATTAGCTGTGTTACACTTAATGAAAGACAAATGAAACGGTTCCCATCTTGAACCAGAAGCAATGTTGACATCATTTGTAACTACAAATAATTTATAAGTTAGTTTTTACTTCAAGTAATCGTGGATTTAAATTCTTTAAATTTGAGTTTTTGATAAATTTGTATCTTTTTATGGATCTCAATCATAAATTCAATGGACGGAAGTTTGAGAGTAACTAAAAGGCTTAATGCATCTACAATCCCCTGAACTTGTTCAAAAAGGGATGTTGCCATCCTGAACTTTGAAATGTGACAGATAGCCTCCTGTATTTTTCTAAAACGCGTTCCTGCACCCCCTCGTAAAAATATCAACTTCAAGAACAAGGATGAAAATGACGGGTCAATAATCGATACAATATTATGATTAATTGAAGAAAATATTTAGAATAGAGATGAAATTTTGAAAGAAACAAAGAACATATATTAGGGATTTTGAATGGTAAGAATTAGAATGTTAGAGATTTTTTTTATTCATTTTCTATTCCATTAGCATACTTCACGCTTGTGTATTTTGATGGCCATCCAAATAGCAAGTCAGGTTAGCATAAGGGGGTAAAGTGATGTGTTTTAGACAAGTTCAAGAAACTATCTATCACATTTCAAAGTTTAGAGTGGTAACAGTTTTTTGGACAAGTTTAGGGTACGTGGTTGCATCGAGCCTGATTAAAATTTACAATACGTTGACCTACGCGCCCAGCGTACAATAGCAAAAGTAAACAACTAAACAGAAAGGAGGATAGTCACGAGGTGGTTCATCGGCCACACTTTGGTATCTCCGCCACTTTCAACGGACATTTCAAGGTTCAAAACCTCCATTACTAAAATCTCCAAAAACCTTATACATTTTCAGATCTTTCTCGTCTACTATCTCTTCAATTTACTTCTTCCACAATGCATTCCTCACTCTCAATTTCCCTCTCTCAACCATCTACTCTTCCCAGATCAAACTACAAATCGGATTCCCTCCCTTTTGCTCATTCTAAGCCTATCAATCTCTGCTTCTGTGGCTTGAGAAGAGAGGCTTTAGGTTTTTCTTCTCTTTCTCGTCGGGGAGGAGTTAAGCTTCCAAGTTCAATCCGGTCAAGGAAGATTTCTGCTTCTGCTGCTAATGGAAGCCCTTCTACGTCTTTTGATTATGATTTGATCATTATTGGAGCTGGTGTTGGTGGTCATGGTGCTGCTCTTCACGCTGTTGAGAAGGTAACTGTGTTTGTTTTTGCTCGGTCTCTGCTTTTCAGATTGGATCATTTTCGCTTCAAGCTGTGAAATGCGGATTTGATGTAGCTTAAATTCGCTGAGGTACTTAATTAAACAGTTTAAACGAAATGGAAATAGATAGGCATTGTTTGATTTAGGAAACTTTGATCGCCGAAATAACGGAACTTTTATGAAAATGTTGATTCGTTTCAGCTTTATTTACTTTCCCTCTTCCAGTTGAAAGATATGAATTTTTATCAACATAACTGCAGGGCCTGAAGACTGCTATTATTGAAGGTGATGTGGTGGGGGGTACATGTGTGAACAGAGGATGCGTTCCTTCAAAAGCTCTTCTGGCTGTCAGTGGCCGGATGCGTGAGCTTCAGAGTGAGCATCATATGAAAGCTTTGGGTCTGCAAGTATGTCATTCGTTTTAACAATGTTTTGCCTTTGGATCATTCACCCAACATTTTAACAATCTTGGAAGAAAATGCTCAAAACTCTGTAGGTTTCAGCAGCTGGTTATGACAGGCAAGGAGTTGCTGATCATGCAAACAATCTTGCGACAAAAATTCGTAACAATTTAACGAATTCAATGAAGGCACTAGGTGTGGACATTTTAACTGGTGTTGGTACAATTTTGGTGAGTTAATATTTTAATTCATCACTCATGAATCTGGATGCACTAAATTTGCAATATTGATCACTCAATTCCAATAAAATCACTTTTGATCTGGATGGTTGAAGCAAAATATCTGTTACATACGCTATCATTCATACCAATGGTTTTCTTCACTCCCTTCAGGGCCCTCAAAAAGTGAAATATGGGAAAGCTGGTTTTCCTGACAACACCGTGACTGCAAAGGATATAATTATAGCAACTGGTTCTGTTCCTTTTGTCCCTAGGGGCATTGAAGTTGATGGTGAGGGCTTACTCTCTTTTGAGCTGCATGAGATGCATTCTACTTTTCTTCTTTTACTCTGTTGATTAATGTTATGAGATGTAAAATTTTACAGATTTACACAAACTATGATAAGTACTTAGTGATATCAACTAGAAATGCAGACATAAATCTGAACGTTTTATATTTGGTTTAGGTGTTGTATGATTGTGTGTTAGTTACTTGTTTCTGAAAATAAATATGACCACAGGGCTCTTGTTTAGTTGTCTTAGAACTTAGATCTATCTTTATATTGTTTGAGCTTATGTGCCGTTTGCAATCTGATGAAGACAGCAGTCATATTATTCAACACTAGTAAGATGGGTGTGTTGGAGTGATACCGATAACCTTAACATACAAAAGGCCTTACAAATAAATTACTCCAGCAGCTTAGAATACAATATACAACTTGAAGAGGTTTAGCTTTCCTAGAGTTTCATTTAAAGGAGATTTTCTGTTCATCTTTTACAGTGCTTTTTTATTATCATTTGTTAAGAGCCCTAATTGCATATTGACCTCCAGGGAAGACTGTAATTACAAGTGACCATGCACTCAAATTAGAATCTGTACCAGATTGGATTGCCATTGTGGGAAGTGGTTACATTGGCCTAGAATTCAGTGACGTGTACACTGCACTTGGAAGTGAGGTAAGTGTTTGTTAACTTGTCTACTTGCTTATTCATTGGATGTTCTTGATAAAAATCATTGGTGGATGTTCTACTTGGAAAATTAGAATTTTATGGTAGTACTTGGGATATGGAAGCTTATTTGCTTCCCACAGTATTATACAAACCAATTAGTTTTGCCAAATTGACGTACATAATTTTGAGTAGTAGTAATATTACCCAAGCACTGAAAATTAGTTTTGATTAAGTAAAATCTTTTTATAATATTTTTGTTTATTGATTGTTTTTCTCTTTCAAAATTTCTTCTTGAAAATTTGTGGTGGACTAAAGGATCAACAAAAGGCAGTTTTTGCTTCAGTATGAATATAAGCACAGATCTGATATATAAACACCACTAAACATCATGAAATTGTTGACTATTAATTTTATCAGTTTTCTATGAGATACTCTTACTTTCTTCAATGACGATCAGATTCTCAAGTGGGCTTCTAACAGGTCACCTTTATCGAAGCCTTAGATCAGCTAATGCCTGGATTTGATCCTGAAATTGGAAAGTTGGCTCAAAGGGTGCTTATAAATCCTCGTAAAATAGACTACCATACTGGAGTATTTGCAAGCAAGGTGATTATAAGTTTATGTTTTTGTTCTTTTCATTGTTGTTGTTCCATTTTCTTGTATTCAGTGGTTTTCATTTTTACTTTCTTGGAAGCATTACATTAACCTTTTTCTTGGAGCTATTGTTGTATAGATTACTCCAGCGAAGGATGGAAAACCAGTCATTATTGAACTTATTGATGCCAAGACCAAGGAACTCAAAGAGACTCTGGAGGTAATTAGAGTGGTGCAATCATACATTCATAAGTTTTAAGTAACGAGCTTAATTGATGTACAAAGTTAAATATTTCCCGTAGATTTTTCTTCTAATACAAAGGGAATCTCTGCACGCATTTTTTTTGTGTTGGCATACCGCATAATTTTCTGGGCATGTTGCACGTAAGCTTCACTTGTGAGATTCTGGTGTAGTCAAATGAAACTTGTTGAATGAACTTCTTCTAGTTTTTGACATTTGTTCTATTTATTATTTATAAAAACTTTTTTAATATGAGGTCATATATTGCAATTTAGATTCTACTTGACAGTTTTTGCTAATCACTAAGGCATATGATATGACTTGTAGGAAGTGTTCAGACGTATGTTCCTAACTGTGTATTTTTATTTATTTATAAATTATTGGCATATTTTCAACTTTTGGAGAATGTGGGGATTAACTCCACGCTCCTTTTTCGAATGTGGTAGCTACCAAGCCCTTTGCTAGGTGCTTTGTGTGCTGTACATTAGTTTCTAGTTTGGGTTAACCTCTCATTGTGATTAATTCCTCATTATTGCTTTTATAATACTTTTGTTTGTTCTACTACAGGTGGATTCAGCACTAATTGCAACTGGAAGAGCCCCATTCACAAAGGGTCTTGGCTTAGAAAATGTATGTATTGTGATGATAATGTGGATTATAGTATATAGACTTACGAGCAGAAAGGCTAAATAGTTCTAATCTTATTTTCACCTCTTCTTTTTTGCTCAGATCAATGTGGTGACACAGCGTGGATTTGTCCCTGTTGATGAACGGATGAGAGTTATTGATGCTGATGGAAATGCGGTTTGTTATCCAACATCTTTTTCAGCACATTTTGGTTCATTGCTGTTCTGATGAATGGTTTTGTATTTTTAACTCAGGTTCCTCATGTATACTGCATTGGTGATGCAAATGGTAAAATGATGCTTGCTCATGCAGCCAGCGCACAGGGGATATCTGGTTAGTTGTAAATCCTCGTAAACAGTCTAAACGTCTGGTATTTGTGAATTGTGGCTTCAAATGTGACTATTAGTTCTAACATGTTTTATAATTCATATGCACAGTGGTTGAACAAGTCACCGGAAGGGACCATTTGCTAAATCATTTAAGCATTCCAGCGGCTTGCTTCACTCATCCAGAAATCAGTATGGTTGGATTGACCGAGGTAGTAGCTTTTTCTGTTATTTTTCTTCTGTTTCTTTGTTATTTTCATGTTCTATTAGAATCACATGTGATCAATTTTTTAATCAAACAATTCACCATCAGCCTCAAGCCAGGGAAAAAGCTGAAATCGAGGGATTTGAAGTAAGTGTTGCCAAGACGAGTTTTAAGGCCAACACTAAGGCGCTTGCTGAAAATGAAGGAGAGGGCCTTGCCAAGGTAACATGATCTTAACTGTTCTCTTCAATAAAATTTATGTTCAATTATGCTGGCATTTTCAGATATTGATATCTATTTCAATGTATATCTAGTGTTTCTCTCTCTAAACCGATTCCCTTAGTGGTTATTTGGCATCTTCATTGGTGTATTGTCAGCTATATCTTGGATCCTTTTCTTGTGTTTCACGAATTGCCAAGTGACGAAATCTAATATCTTAAATTACTTGTACCTGCCTACCTGGCTTTACATATTTGAAATGTTGTTGTGTTGTTTATGGAACAAGTCCAGACTAAATGTAAGTGTGTTCCTTTGGAAATTGGTAGATAGAGATATTGACTGGATTTTTCTTATGTGAAAGTTGGCGAAGTATTTCGTATTTAACTATACCTGATTTAGATTATTAAAGCAGATCAAAAACTGTTAAAAAGTTTCTGCTCTAAAGGACAGAAAATCATTCCATCTCCCTCTTCATTTTCTGTGCTAATGCCTTTTATTATCAATAGAAATTTTCTCCTCAAAGTGCTCTAAGTTCATGTTAACCTTTTTGCCGATTGTTTACTCTTCGTTGATGCTACAAACTTAAATTTGTTAGGTTGATTCATGGTTGCTTATAGGCGAAACATTTTCAAGTTATTTGGCCAAATCTTAGCACCTGAAGATTCATATTTGATTAAATTATCTATGTTTTTACAGTTGATATACCGGCCCGACACTGGAGAAATACTCGGAGTTCATATTTTTGGATTACACGCAGCTGATCTCATTCACGAAGCATCTAATGCCATAGCTCTGGGAACTCGAATTCAGGTATGCTTTCTCCGTCTCTTTTTACATAGTCTGTCAATTATCAACGAGCTTGGGCTGCTTATGAACTCGTAAGACTGTTCTTGCTGCTACACTTGTTGCAACTGACTCTCATTCTCTGAGATTCAGGTGGAATTCATTGTTATATATTCTGTTTGATTTTTTGTAGGATATAAAATTTGCAGTTCATGCACACCCAACTCTATCTGAAGTTCTGGATGAACTATTTAAATCGGCGAAGGTGAGTTTCACTTATACAATCAAATTTGCAATTTTCGAAGTGCTGATGTGTCGATACATATTTGGTAGTTGAGTGTTAAGATGAAGTCAGCCCATCCGGTCTTCAACATAGTGACAGAAGTGTTTAATTTATGGGGCAGGTTGAAGATCATGTTCCGACCCAGCTGAATGAACCGGTTGCTGTCTAGGTGTCACTAAAAATAGTGCAAAATTTTTGAAGATTAAGCCTTCTTGTCTTTGGGGTACTAGGAAGACCATGCATGCCATTGAAGATGACATCATCGTATCCGAGAATTTGACCACTATCTGGAGGTGATTGGAGCACTAATTTCACCTGGCTTATTGTATTGTTTTGCTGAGTTATTGTGTTTGGAATCAACAAGTTATTAAATTGCCAAATAATTTAATAAAACACTCATTTAATCAAGGGTTTTTACTTTTTTCTCTCGCAAAACTGCACTCTTTTTGGGAAATAATTTGGCCTGTGGTTGTTCACGAATAACCCTTTTTCAGTTTTCATATTAACATTCTTAAAATCTTCCTACATTCTTGTAATCTTTTTCAGTTTGCAACAATGAATTGTAAGAATTGTTGACATAAGAAATAATGATCCATTCTGCTTCACTATATGAAAGATATGATGGATCTTCATTATTGTGAAATTGCTGACAAATAAATTATCATTGTACATTATCTTTTGAATTCTACTTTTTCCAGTAGATGTCTAACAGATTTCCAATAATGCAAATGATAGATGTCTAACTAATTAAATGATGATAAAATTTAATTTGATATAGACAAATAGAAAGTAAAGAATGATTAATGGAGTACAGTAGTTTGGTGGGTAAAGACCATGATGGAAAAAGCTTGAAATATGAAGAAATACAATATTAGAACCAAACATAATTCAATTCAGTTTTGGCTCTTACTTTTCTAAATATTCCATTTTTGGTTCAGTTTGGTATAAAATCATTATTAGAACCAAACCAAGCTTCACCACAATGTTTGGGCATATTCCCAAATCTAACCTACTACAATTCACAAGACTTTGCAGATATGATACTCTATCCTGCACCTATAATCATGTTCAAGTATCCAATTGATTCTTTGGATAAAAAGAACTTGAAGAGTTTGAAAAGTTGAATAGAAAATAAATCATAATGGTTCACATCCTGTAATGCATACACCAATACATCCATATTTGCACTGATTTTAATCCGTCCTCGAAGTAATATTTACCAGTTAACACTTGCAAACTAACATGCACAAACCGCAATCACTTCAAGCTAACACAAGTTCGAAGCTTCCAAATGTGCAAGTTTGAATGAAAAACCCAGGTCCAAAAACTGGTCTCCGTCGAGCAATACCCAATTTTTCATTGATCACATTTGACATTTCCCCTACAAGACATCAACCACGTTGTTGCCTTTTTCATGTAGCAGAAGACATTCTACAGTGAAATCGACTTTATGTGTAGATGGCGAAATTTCAGTAAGACATCAAAAACATGACAAGGATAACCTAAAGTTGGAAATCAACTACAAGAAAACATTTGAGCAAACCGTCTCTCCTTCCCATTTTGGAGCGCTATTATATACAAACCATTTCCCAATGTAATATTTCTAATACCTTCTCTAATCCTTTTAAGAATATCCAGTTCCTGACTCTATATTTCAGTTTCAACTTCAGAAACAGGTAAAAGTAAACTTCCTTTGATCCTTTTTAGAGAATCAATTTCCAGACTCAATAAATTTCAGTTTCAGCTTTCAGTTACAGCTCAACCCAAAACTGCCAAACAAAAGCTAGCTAGCAATAATAGTCCAAATACTAAACTAAGATATCCCAAGTTGACTATGGACCTCAAACTTAGATATGGAGTTCAGATGCTAAACTAAGATCCCAAGTTTTTGCAATGGGTTATAAAAACCATTTCTGTTGAATGTGAAGTTGAATTAACTCCAAACCAAAGAGAAATGAGTCAAGCAGATATCAGCTCCTTGAGTCTATAACATCTTCAAATGTGATACATAAACAACTAACATCCCTTTAGCACAAATATGACAGTAAAACTAATGAGGCACTGTAAATAAGCAAATGATGTTCCATGGCTAAACTCAGCACAATTTAAACCATATTTAGCTTTCTAGGTAGAAATTGAAAAACACATGCAAAGGCAATAAATAAATAAGCTAGAACAGTAGCACTTAAATATATCATTTGCTGACAAAATCCCTAAACAGAAGAAATTACCCAAACAGAAATGCCAAAACAGAGCTTTCAAAAATTGAAGTAAAGCTAGCACAATATTGAAGATAAAATAATCCCTTTCATGTCAAAGAGCTAATTTACTCTTGTTCTGAGGCCGTCTCGCCGCTTTTGTTGTTATGCTTCCTAGCATACCTCTGGTTCCTCAAAAACTTGGGATCCATCTACAACCAAACCAGATACCAAACGCCAATCAATAAATCAACAAAGCAATATCTCAAAACAAACACAATTAAACGAAGAAGAATAAGAAGACAAGATCCATACCCCCTTAGTTGAGGTGTGGCGTTGCCTCTTAGGCTTCTTGATGCCATTCTTGTGGGCCTTGTAGGACTGGTTGTGAGCTGTGTGATTCTTTGACTTGGCCATGTCTGCAACAAAATTGATCAAAGAATAACTCTTTCAGTAATAAGAATAAAGAAAAACGGGATATTGATCGAATAAATCGCTCGCCGACCTTGCTGCAGCGGATCTGTAGCGAGATGGAAAGATGGTTTAGTTTACGAAGAAATAAAACCCTAGTTTCTGGCTTGTTTTTATTAAGTTATTGGACTAAGGTCCGTAAGGCCCACTTTAGTTGGAAAGCATTGAGCTTTTTAAAGAATTTATAGTGGGCCTTTGCCCCATTAATGCTAATACGCAATACACAAACCTTTTTTCTTAAAATAAAAAAAAAAATAGATTTTATTACTTTTGCTACAATAAAGAATTAATATTAATTTTATCATTTTATTAGATTCTTTTTTTACTTTTACGCTTTTACTTGTAACTACTTTCATTTAATTTAGATTTCGCAACTTCAAACCTTCAATCTCACAAACCGTTTATTTTTTTAAATCGACGTTTTGAAATATTTTGTTCGTCTTAATTTTATCTTTAAAATGACATACTCTTTGAATCTTTTGAAAAAATAAAAAATTTATCGCAACCTTGTACATAGTTCAATAGCTGTATAATAAAAATAATAATTATTCATGAAAGCGTTATACAATGTTTAAGAGTCGTATAATGTATTATGAAAAATATTATATAGATTACATTATACAACTCTTATATCATGTATAACGCATTCATGAAAAAGCAGTAAAAACGAGTATTAAACAACTATTATACTATGTATAAGACTACAATAAATTATTTTGTTTACTAGAAAGTGAGTTTTGTTGCAAACATAACAGTTATTATACAATGTGTAAGAGTTTCATATCAGGTTTAAGGTTTTCATGTCATAATTTTTATGGTAATCGGTACTGTTATGAATATAAAGGAGAAAAAAATTTATATAAATTCATTATACAACTTTATACTATATACATGAAAAGATAGTAAAAAATGGCATTATACCACAACTATGCACTGTATAAAATTATGAAACATTATTTTTATTTCTGAAAAAATCAAAGTGTATGCCATTTTAAAGATAATATTTCACCATGGAGTGTCTTGGATGAGTCCCGGTTACCATTAAGCCATGTCCATACACAGAGTAACCCAAGATTCAAGGTTGATCCATGCACACCCCAAGGTTCATTCCTTGATGGATGCTTAAGGTTTAATCCCAAATTAGTTTTAGATCCTTTTATGATTTTTTTCACTTTTCTGTGAACTTGTTTTGCATCTGTGTGTGTGTGTTATATATATATTCTTTGTTTTGTGGACATTGTACTGAGATTAGCATGAATTATACCAGTTTTCCTTTATTATTGTGATGTACTTTTTAATTAATATAATGAATGTAAGGGTCATCCGAAAACTATCTTGCGCAAATTGAAACTGTGATCTAAGAAGTTATAGGTTTGAGTTAATAGAGGTGAGATGTGGAGATTTTCTTAGAATTAATGTTAATACAATCACGTAAATAAAAGGATCAATGATGACCTTATGATCATTTGAGAGTGTGGTTGCCTAGTCATGTGATTTTTAGCGTATGAAAACTAAATAGAGAATGTATAGTAAATTTGACGGACAATAGGATGATTAATCTATCATCATACCAATAAGAAACTTGAATGCCAAACAAAGCACATGAAGATGAGATGGGAAAGAGGAAAACAAATCATAATAAATTAATTTAAAATACTTGAGGAAGAGCTCCAAAATTTTGACCAACTTATATTTTTTATATGAACTTAAATTAAAATGTTAACAGTACAATCCACACACCTATTCCAAAATAAGCCAAAACAAAATGTCAACAATCCAAAATTTTCATATTAATTTATTTACTTCATTTTATACCTCTATTATTAAATTCAAATGATTTTTTTATAATCACAACTACATTTAATTCTAAAAAATTACACAATCACCGCTTCAACAACATGAGACTTTTTTTACCAATGACTTATTGTTAAGGAATAAGATTTCACTCATTCAAATTTCTGAACTAGAGTCCTTATTATCTTTATTTTCACTACAAAACAAGTAAAGTATTGTTATTACTGTCATTTTTACTCTCATTTAATTTACGTGATAACAGATGAATACAAACATACCATTGCTATTTCTCACTTCATAGTGTAAAACTTTGATTAAATACCTTTTTGGGCATGTTGTATACCTCAATTGCCGTTTTAGTGCATGATTTATTGAAATTGCCTATTTGATACCTAACGTATTCAACTTTGGCCTATTTAGTACCTAACATATCGAAGTTTAATACGATAGCTTAAAAGACCATTGCGGATCGGGTTCTATGCATGATCAATGAAACGTACTCATTCTCCAAATGACAATATAGTCATTTCACATTTTTTATGTTGTTTGTTAGATAGACATTTTATGTACTAAAATTAAATAAATCATGCATCAAATATTTATATAATAAACACGTTAGATGTGCAATAAGTAAAAGGTGAATACATGAAATACCAAATAGTCAATTTCACTTAAAATCACATTTGAGGTAAAAGAAATGACCAAAAAGGCATTTAATCCTGTAAAACTTTATATACCTAATAAGATATTCCTTTTTCCCATAAAATATTATCAATTATGAATGCATGATAAATGAAAGGGCTTTATTGTAATTTCAGAGAAAAATAAAGAAATAAATAAGATGATGGAGATGAGTGTTGGAATGGAAATGGCGTTGGGGAGTAGCTGAGAAACGCCAAGCAATCAATTTTGATAAAAGATTTTCAAACCATCTCTCTCAGATCCCCATTCAAATCTACACACGAATTTCTCAATCTGCGTTTCTTTTGATTGGATCCGTCTCAGATTTCCCCAAAATCATGTTTCTTCTAGATTGGTTTTACGGCGTCCTTGCTTCCCTTGGATTATGGCAGAAAGAGGCTAAGATTCTCTTCTTAGGTCTCGATAATGCCGGCAAAACTACTCTCCTTCATATGTTGAAAGATGAGGTAATTGTTTTGGATTTACTTTTGATTTTTCAGTTTTTTTTTTTTATTTGTATGGACGATTGAATCTAGGATCTGGTTTGCAGAGATTGGTTCAGCATCAGCCGACTCAACATCCTACCTCCGAGGAGCTTAGCATAGGGAAAATCAAGTTCAAAGCTTTTGATTTGGGCGGCCATCAGATCGCCCGCCGTGTCTGGAAAGATTACTACGCGAAGGTCTCTTTATTTGATTTGTCTTATTTTGTTCTACTTAGTGTTTGAATCAGAGTTGATTTGTTGCCGTGGTTTGATTATGGATTTCCCCCTTTTAGCTCTCTGTAACGGGAGAGGTTGATTGTCAATTGATATTTGTTGAATCCAAAGATTGGATTTCTTTCATCATACAGATTACAGGCATGTAGAATTAAGTATTCATTTCAACAACTCTATAATGATTTGATTGTGAAAGTGTGAATTTGATTGCATTATGATGTGATTTCTCTGCTCTGTTTGAAACCCACTTATTGTATTTTTCCTCGCTTATGATGTTTGTTACTCCAATTGTATGAAGTTTTGAGTCTGAATCTTGTATGACCTTAATTGCAAAACGAGGTTGTATTGTATCCTGTCAGCTGAAATATTGCATGATTTCATGCGCTTATGTTGTTTTTTCATTCTTATTTATCATGTGTAAAAGTGCTTGTTCCTGTTTTTTCTACATCTAATGGAAACAGAAATGAGAAGTTAATTTTCCATTTGCAAGCTTCTTGTCTCGGTTTTCGCGTTACATATTTTTGCAGAATTCAGTAATAGTTTTCGAACTGCTTGATAATGGGCGTTTCACTGATAGCGCCATTTCAATACTAGGAAGTTGTTTCAAATAGTAGCTGTCCAAACAAGTCTACTGTAGAACCGACCTATAAATATTACAACTTTCATAGTCATTTCTGAGAATTTTTCGGATGCATCAATCGAATTGAGATTTCTTTTCTTTTCGTTTTGATTGTTGCCTATTTCAGTTTAGAGTCGTATCACATGGCTGAATCCCTTAATTTTATCCAAAAAACATGTTCATGTTCTGCGAACTTTTTGAATTTAGCTGAAATGTTTGGAAGAAACCGAAACAACATTTTTGTTGATGTAACAGGTGGACGCAGTTGTTTACCTGGTGGACGCTTTTGACAAGGAGAGATTTGCAGAATCGAAGAAGGAATTGGATGCTCTCCTCTCGGATGAATCCCTGGCAACAGTTCCGTTTCTCATTCTCGGGAACAAAATCGACATTCCTTATGCAGCTTCTGAAGATGAGCTTCGCTATAGTCTAGGACTTGCCAATTTCACCACTGGCAAGGGCAAAGTCAACCTTGCTGACTCCAATGTTCGCCCTCTCGAAGTTTTCATGTGCAGTATAGTTCGTAAGATGGGATATGGAGATGGCTTCAAGTGGGTCTCACAATATATCAAGTAAAAACAGGAAAAGATGTGATCTTTTTTGTAATTCTTTTGGATTTTCGTGTTTTTTTTGTTGCCTTGTCATTTTTGCAGTGTCTTGTGTTACTACAGCTAGATTGAAGATGGAATGGTTGTTTGTGTTAAGACGGATTGGTTTAAGGATTAATTACATCAGTTAGTATAAAACATTTTATTGATTACTTGGCCACTGTGAAATTGGGATGATGAATAACAAGGTTTGTATGGATTTATGTTTTGTGGATTAATAATGTCATTATCTTTGACTTTGGATGGTTTTGCTAATTACTAGCACAAAATTTACTTAGATCCTAATCTTTGCTTCTATGTCTCACAAAAAGAGCTTCATTGATGAGATGACCACTCTGGTTAATTGTGTCGTAAAATTGAATTCAATTTGTGTAAATTTATAGTACTCGGTTGAAATGATGGTTTTATTAGGAGTTTTGGGCATTAGAACTTTCATTAGATACCAAAGCGTAAATTTATAATGACACGTGCTTCACATTTTAATTGCAAAATTCCCCAACTACATTGAAACATAATGACAGTTTATTTGTTGATCAAAAAGTCAATTTGTACCTAAATCAAATTAATTAAGATTATTTTGAAGGAACGGATAGAATGACTTGAAAAGTTCTACAAAATTTAATTTAATTCAGAGGTCAAAATTGTGAATGTATTTTTATGGTATAATCTGAGTTGTATGAAACTAAATAAATATTGGAAAATGTGACTTTAAAAATATAAGTAGGAAATAAAAACAACAATGTAAATATCTAAATAATAAAAATAGAAAAACATATTTATTGATGTTGAAAATGTAAAGTATGTTATCGGTTTAATATCTCAAGACCTCCTTGAAGTTGGCTCAGAAAAACCGATTCTTCCCTCAATTTTCAAAAGGACCAGTTACCCCCCTCAACTTAGTAAAAAGAACTAGTTATCCCTTAACTTGGCAAAAATGCACCAATTTGCCCCTTCAATGCCACGTGTCAACTTCTGGTTAAAGAGAGAAAAATCAGAATAATGACATCGTTGAAAAGTTAAACCAACCAGATTCTGACACGTGGCATTGAGGGGGCTAACTGGTGCATTTTTGCCTAGTTAAGGGGGTAATTGGTCCTTTTTGCTAAGTTGAAAGGGGTAACTAGTCATTTTGAAAGTTGAGGGTGATATCGAATTTTTGAGCCAACTGGCCTTTAATATACATGGGGAATTTCATGTTTTGTAATTTCTTTGCGTTGGGTATCCATGTAATTGAAGTATATAATTAATTTTCAAATTTGCCCCTAAAGAAGAATAATTGAAATTTGAAAAAATGAAATTGAATATATAAGTTATACAAATCTAACGGCTGTCAGTGGACGTATGAGCAATAACTTGTCTAATCCAAGGGCCATAAAGTACCCAAATGACTCATCGGCAACTGAAAAGAATAAAGTCAATGTTTCGGATCAACGGATGTTGAAGCTGTTAATGACAAACTGCTTATAATCGGTACCGTACATTTTGCAGTCACTGATTCGTTAGTCCTTGAGATCGACGGCTAATAGTTTTGTTGATGACACATTCCATGCAATTGCTACCCTACGATGATCATTAAATTAGTATCGAGGAACTTTTTGCTGTTTATGACTCGGCTGCAAAAGGTGATAATAACTCATGCCGTACAATCTAGACCGTCCATCAGAGAAATGCTATATTTTTAATTGATACTTTGCCACCAAAGTTATTTTCATTGTATTCATTGTAATTTACTAAGGAATCAAGAGTAGAGATTATTTATGTGCCAAATTGTGATAATTCTAGTATGGTAACATAGTATTTATTTAAATAATTATTTTGACTTTTTTTTTATGGTGAAAGCAAGTTTTAAATAACTAATTTTAATGGTTGTAAATGACAAAATATGGTTACTATAGAATTTTCTAAAAAGATATAATAAACATAGACAAATTTTATCGTTACTTTGTTAAAAATAAAGTTTCAGCTACCCCTTAATCAATTGTGTGATGATTAATTTAATAGTGACAAGATACAATGTAAGGTTTACTCTAGGGTAAATAATAATAATCTCCTCGTATTTGCACTAATATATTAGTACCTCTTTAAGTTTTGCCAATGTAATTTAAACTTCCTTATGTTTTGCTTTCATCCAACTAAAACCCCTCCTATAATCCAAATAGTCCGCCAAAATTACCCATGTATTTCCTTTTTGTCCATCAATCTTATTTCACTATATTTTCGTCCAAAACTTGTGTATTTCTTATTCCCCCTTTCAATATATTATTGCAAAACATAGGAAAGTTATAATTATTTTCCCAAAATCTTCGTAACCACGCCACAAACAATTATTTCCAAAACTTATAACTAAATGATAAGTGAAGTTTACTCTAATATTTATATATTTGTATCGAAATAAACTGAATATAATTTGAATTGCTCCATATTACAAAATTCCAAGTAAATACGATTTTAGTCATGTTGAACATGCGTTGTCTTAAATGATTAATGCTAGTATAAATTATTAAGCACCGATGACATGAATTATTAAAATTATATCAATCAACAAAGAAATATTAGTATAATCCATAGTACTAGCTCGAGTCATTTTTATTAAAAAAATACCCCATTTAGGCTTGTATTAAATGAAAAAAAATCTCTAATCCGTCCCGGATGTGAATCGAACCTGGTTCGAATCACATCTGGGACGGATTGGAGATTTTTAGTCCACAACTTTCATTTTAAACACTAGATGAAGATCACGGTCACTACTAATCTGAGTCGTTACTTGTGTATAAATAATAAAATGTTCTCAATTTCATAAATTCAGGAAATAATTTACATTATTTTTAATTTTTATTATTAAATTCACTACTTTTCAATTGCATTTTTTAGTTTTGATACAGGGATAATGCATCAACAAATCTCTCAACTTATCTTATATTATCCATTATATCTCTAAAAACTTTGAAAATATTCTCATAGCTCCTTCCATTTAACAACATACACTACTCATAAATGTCACGTACGCGTATCTAGTTAGAGAGAGAGCGAAATTCAGGAAAATGACATCTTCAAAAAATAAATCAACCAAAAACTAATACGTATCATTTAAAGGGACTCTGTAAATACCTTTACTATGTTTAGGAAATGAGATGGAAAAAATCATATATCTAGTAAAATAATTAAGAAAATTGTCATCTTCGAATGGATTTTCCTAATGATTCTTTCGATGTAGACATGTCAAGATCAAGTATCACAAATATTTTTACTGAAGTTGAGAACATTATATAAAATGAAAGAAAGAGAACATCCTGAATTTTCAAGAATAATAGCAAGATATTAATACATTTTGTTGATTAATAAATGAGTATATAATATGTACAAGAAAGTTTTTTTTCTAGGTATAAAAAGAAGAAGTTCTGTAATTTAGAACGAACCAAAATAAAGTTTTTAGTTGAATTAAGCTCGAAGAAACACAAGCTAACCTATTTAAAACTTTTCAGCAACGGTATTCATTAACATATATTTACATTGATCTTAAACATTCATCAACCAATATTTGAACAACATTTATTTTGATGGAGACAATCATATCATAAATATTAAAATCGGTTGTACACTTTAAATTTTGAGACGTCCACTTACAAATTCAATTTGCAACAATACAAGGGCCTTGAACAAAAAGGGAACATTATGAGCTTGTTTATTTAATGTTAATGTTTGTTGTTGGGTTTTCAAACAATAAAAACTAAGGCAGCAGCTGATGATCAAGTTCTGAAACACCAACTACGATTTACCGGAATACCGTAACACGATATTGTCGAATAATTTCGTTCCCACAATAATCCAAATTAAACTCCTATGGTAAGTGAATTTCTCACTACATAGATATAGAAAATTTCTCACAATCATTGTAAAATATATTTTATAAACCATAGATAATCAGTTTGATAACTCAAAATCAAACCCAAAAGCTATTTTCTTTCAAAAGATGCAACAAGATTAAGCTAGCATTTGTGAAATTGTGTACATTAGGGAAAATCATGTACTCATGCACAATATTGGTTATATGATCTAATTAAACAAGCCAAAAATAGCAGGCGAATTACCGGTTTAATCAATATATCGAATCTTCACGTGTCAATCAATGTCAATTGCATCGTCATAAAGCCCTCCATACTCGAGCTGCCCAAAACAGGTAAAAAAAAATTACTCGATATAAAAAAAAATTCAAGATGAAGATGTAAAATTCCGGGCCAGTGACTCACTTGTGCTTCGTTGTGGGCCAATTTCATCCTCCGATATTCAGCTTGAGCATGCTTTGAGCGGAACATCGATTGAACTGTTACGACAGCTCTCTCAACACGTTGCTCAGCTTGTTTTCGGCTTGCTTTAAAGAAGTCTTCCTCTTCATCGTATTCTGGCTTCTGATTTGGATCTGCTTCAGTAATTGGTGTATCGACTTGAAGCCCGCGAAAACCTTTTCTCTTTAGACGCCATCGCAGAATTACTTTTTCAAGCACTCCAACTGACCAGATTATCTTACTGTAATGCCTTCTTGCTTGGAATCCACGGAAAGCTGCCTGTATTAGCAAAAAAAAAAAGAAATTGAATATATGTCCTTCATGTTTCGTTTCAACAACTCATATATACTAAGAAAAATAGTAACATGTTGAATAATCACTAGATTGAGATATGATATCTTAAGGTATCAGTCAAGTTCAATTAATCATAGGGAGCAAAAATGATGCTAATTTGGTTAACTAAGATGAGAGCAGTTGATTTAAATTATTTCAACACCTTGCACAAATGGAAACATACAAAAAGCATGTTTGGGATTGCGGTCACAGTTGCTGTCTTGAAAAGCTCCACTTACAAACTTTTCATAGAACATATTTTGCATTGGACAAAAGATTTCGACTCTTAATACTAATTAATTAAGGTCATTTTGCTACATATTTCCAGAGCATTTTAAGGACAGAAGCCTAGGAAAGCCTTAAAATAGAGCTTTTTGGGGACAGCAGCCTGGGAAAGCAAATCCCAAACTGGCCCCGATTCAGTTTTCCTTCTAGTCTTCATTTCGGTAGTATGTATTTAATGAATTCATCGACCAAGAAGATGAGGGAGGTTCTTACTTGAATTTTGATAGCTTGACGGCGCATATTAAGGAAATCCCTGCGCACTTTCCACGCACGAAAACCATGCTGGATGCGGGCAGCGGCATGCAACTTTTTCCGGCTTTCAAAATTGCGAAATGCATGCTGAATTCTCATCGCCGCAATGATATTCCGCGCTTCATCCTCGGCTTTTTCATTCTGAACAGCTTCAGACTGTAATTTAAAAGAGCGCGCCCTGAATGCTGCTTGTATACGAGCTGCAGCATCAGCAGCAGTCCTATAGGCCGTTAAAGTATCCTTCAGATTCATCTCCTCCTCAGACAAGTTCTCAGGTTTTACGATCTCAGTGGCAGTTGCTTGCAATGGGCCACTGGCATTTCCAGCAATTGTCATATCTTCTAACTGTGCTACTAAAGCCTTTTCTGCCAAGAAAGCTCCTAAGCCGTCATGACCCGCCCTAGTTGCAAGATCAGCAGCAATGCAGCCATTGGGATCCTTTTTACTGGGGTCTGTGACTAAATTTGGCTTTGCCCCAGCTGATAAGAGATCGGCAACCATTTTCTCCCTGCCAATGGAGGTGTTAAGCAGAGGAAAACAGTTAGTAACATGTGCTAGAAGCCAAAAACAACTTTGGAGTGATCGAAGTAACTAAAAAAGAGCATATATGCCACAGATCATGAAGGACCGAAACATAAACTAAGAATGAAAAATAAACGAGAGGATTATATTAGCTTCAAGATGAAGAGATACGCAAGATGAGTATACACAGATTTTAAAGAAGGGAAAATATAGACCTTCCACAATATGCTGCCCAATGAAGCGCTGTCCACCCATGCTTATCCCGAAAATCCAATGACAAGCCTGACCGTGAAAACAGATGAATAGACCAGGTATATCCAAGAATAGAACACAAATGGATAACCCCTAGACCTTGAGAATCATATTCAGTGGTTTTACAACCTTCAACAATTCTTTCTACCAACCATTCCTTTAACATGTTCCTCAAAGTAAGTTCAAATAGACCATCTTTTGCTTGTGCAGATGAAAGTTTGTTTAGCTCGATTAACTTCATCAAACGCGCCCAACCATGGTAATTTTCCGAAGTTTTTTCCGTGAATTTCTTAGCCTCCTTTATGGAAGATGATGAAACCTTGCGAGTTAGAATGTCAAGCCTTCTAGACGAAGATAGAAGTAGTTGAGCAAGTCTAATCTGAAGCTTAAGCTCGTCCCAGTTGGGCTCATGTGGTGAAATGCGGTATTCAAAATTCAAAACTCGGCTTATGGGTTCGTGGCCATCTAAACTGAAGAACAGAGTTACTGATCCTGGGGAATGTGGTAACACAAAACAGCGATACACCCCTTCCTGAACGATTTCTGCAGGAACACGTGCATCTCCGCAAACGCAAAACAAATTGGACTTCGCTAGATGTTGATACTGTTCATGAAAATATCCTGTGACCAGAACCTGCATAAAAATACCTAACAGATTATCATGTTATATAATACCTGTATTTGACATGGAAGCCTCATTCATCATATTAATCAACTTCTTTCATGTCAAGCAAAAGTCTATATATGCTCAGTAAATATTAAGTCATCTATCCTCACATGCACAGTTCACGAGGCAAATTCCATCCAAAAGATAACAAAATCCTCCTCCACCCCACCCCACCCCACCCCACCAGCATATACCATATATTGGTAAAAAAAAACAGGATGAAATATAATTATGTGTTATCATATGAAAACAAAGGAACCAAACCTTCGTCGTTTCAGTTGAAAAGGCCCATGAGGGGGAGACCTCTGTGATGACAAATACCAGTCCGGGATCACTATGCTCAAATTGATTGACTACTGTGGAAGTAGATAAATCATGAGCAGTAGTGGAAGATTCAAGTAGATGATCATCTACTGTACCCGAAGAGTCAGAAATGATTTCATTGATCCACATTCCAAAACTATCCTGACTTTGCAAACCTTCAGTTACCATGTTTGAATTTACATCGACACTTGTTGGCTGGCTGAATGTATTAGCTTGAACAGTGATATGAGGATTGTTACAACTTGGTTTCTCCGTAACATTATCTAATGGAGAAATTTCTGCAGAATAATTGTAGGCTGGAAGGAATCTACCCTAAAAAGATGAATGGTAACTAGTCAATAAATACCACAATGCTAATACTTTTAACCAATCAAGTATGATTCTATAACAAAGTTAATGCTCAAAATGCAGCACAAGAGTTGATAGGTTACAATTTAGATTATTACTTGCATAAATTAATATCATGGCAATGTAAAACTATGCATTCCAATTTCTACGTTAACTTCCTTGATTCTAATAGATGTATGAGTTGTTAACCATCGGTTACTAAAAAATTGGCCAGTTTATTAGACTGAATCATTATTTTCATTTTGGCAATTCGTAAATGAAGAATCTAGCTCAGCGGAGGTCTTTGCTTTTGCTTTTCAAGACTCCGCCGCTATTGAATCCCTTTCCGTTCTCTTCCCTTCTCTTCCTTGCCTCTTTTCCTTTAGAACTTAAGCTATCCCACAGCTCTCCCAAACCGGAAGGAAGTAGCTCGACTAAAAGATTAGAAGCCAGTATAATTGCTAAATGCTAACCTTAAAAAAAACTGGTACTTCTTTCCACTTAATAAAAAAGTTTTGAAACCCTTTCACAGGACCAACAGCTTCCAACTTGAAGCAGCTTAAAAGATGGCAATAGAAAATTAGCCGCTTGAGAAAACTTTTGCATGAAAAATAATAATTTAGATTGCAAGAAAGCATATCAGATAGGCTACCTAAAATATGTTATCAGTAAGTGCATAGCTTATTTACCGATCCATGAAACATTTTGATCACTAAACTGAAAGTATCATACAGACAAAATTTAAATGCACAAGGAACATAGAAAGATGAAGGTAAACAAGCTTGAAATACCGATCATTTGTCCTTACATCATTCAAGGGCCCATCAATGGCGTTTTGAATCTGTTGGGCAATGCTGGTAAACTTATCTGTTAACATTAAGGAGAAAAACCACAGTATCACACAGGAATTAAAAAAACTATTAAGGTTTTCATAAGCCAATTGATAATAGTAAAATTATATAAATTTCATCACCTCCTCTAAGATTGACAGAACTGTTAGGATCATTTTCCACTAGCTCTTCCCATTCTAGAGTATTAATCTCATGAAGCCTCATTTCATGATTTACAGCTGTTAAGCCAATGCTTGGTCCTGTCAATCCTCCAAATTAAAGAAGAGAGAAATTCACAAATGCATCTTATGAAGAGAAGTTGAAAACAAATTAATTGCTTGAGGTGATAAATGATATAAAGAAAAAAAATTCCATGGAAACCTTGCCATACTGAAATACTGAAAATTTATAAATCAACTTCATCAGAAAGGAAGCTGTAGATTTGCCTAAGGTCCGGGAATATGAAGAAACAGTGAAACTCATGCACAAACTTAGATCTACAAGCACTAAGATGAAGAAAAAGAACTGAAAAAGTATTATATTTAAGGAGGTGAATTCCAAACAAACACTCTTAAGTCTTAACAATGAAGGCAAAGTGACAAACAACAGCAAAAGATAAAACTGTGCCATAGAACAGCCCATGGATTACTCACTCCTTGCTAAGAGATTATATAGGGGAAATAAGAGCTCAACGATAGTTTTAGTAGTTAACAGGTTGTGATTGTAATTTGTTCTAGAAGGTATGAATTGGCTATAAAAGCCACAGCAATTTGTGTAATTCGGTAATGAATATTGTTGAATGAAAAGTTTGCTCCCTCCCTCTAAGATATATGTTTTTCTCCTTCTCCAATTCTGTTATTATGTTCTCCTTTCCTTTCATCAATTACTGTTTCCATCTGATTCTGATTGCTGGAATTATCCACACATCAAGAGATAAGAGACCCAAAACACCTATATGCATAACTTCAAGCTTTCACATTTCATGCAACATGCATATATACATCTCACACTCTACACACACTAAATCCTCGATACAGCTGATTAAAGCTAAATTAGCCACATGTCTCTTGGATTCCAATATTGTTTAAATAATCTGAAAGTATCATCTATTAAATTCTCTATCAGAATACGCTGTCCATATTTCTAGAATGGCTTCGCATGAGTTCACAATCAGCTTAAAAGTGACAATTGCATAGTTTTATGAGGAAAATGTAGATCTCCTAGACATTCTTTATTTCCATCACAGTAGGCAATATTACCTCCAGAATCAAATTCTTCTGATAAAGGCTGAGACTGATCAGAAGTTGAACTAGAATTTGAATTCATAGGTGTGACTGGAGACCCCTGCGACTGCCACAAATTTCAAATCACAGCATCAGACAAGGTCAGGGTGACTCCAATACCAACTATACCTCAAACCTAGCTTAATTTAAAACTTTTCTTGACAGAATATGCAGAAGGATTGAAGCTCATTGTCTTCAAAACAGCACGCTGCAGAATGATTGATAAGAAAAAGGATAGTAGAATGTGTACCCTAATAAATTTTTTGTAGATAAAAAGTCAAAAAAATATTACTTAAAACCTTCAAAACATGCGAAGAGAAAAGCCACTTAGTGTGCATTCAAAAATCCTAGTATTATAATTCATGACATGAAGCTATATAACCAGAACTGATATAAATATGAAGTGAAAAATTTTAAAGGACAACGCTTGAATAGCATTTGATAAGATATGATTGAACCAACCTCCTGAGTTTCACGATAGTGCACAAGGACTATATGTTCAAGAGTCCTGAAAAAAACACAAAACAAAGTTTAAAAACCTAGGATAAAGAGGCACGTGATAAAGACAGGAGATCATTTTATGGTCCTAAGTAAAATTTGTCAAGATCCATATGAAGATAAAAAAACTACATACTTATCTAGTAGCCAATAACACCTGCGGACAAAGGTTGGCTTATCTTCCCCATGTGCATAATATACATGAATTCTTTCTTCATTACCAACCTGCAAAAACGAAACAAGTCAACGAATTCTATGAAACTGTCACAATAATTCAGGTTGAAATATTGCAAGAGCATTTTGATATGTCAGCAGCATCTGTAAATAGAAAAAAGCATTCTGGTATCAATAATTATAGCTCACCGCATGTCGACAATATATATAAAAAAATGATATAGGAAAGAAGATACAAATGCATATTTGCAGAGCAAACATTTACAACATCTAACATCCAATTGAACATGTAAATCACGTTATTAAAAGTCAAAAGATTCATAGCTCAAGTGCACAAAACAGCTAAAAAGTGCACACACAAAATTATATATTGATACATATAACAACTTAGAAAGTGATTAAGTCTCACTTTTAAGTGTTCATGAGCTTCTTTAACAGTCTTCCCATCTTTTTTCTTCTTCCAATTATGACCATCTTTGCGGAAGTTCCTTAGCTTCTTACGATCAAACAACACAATTGCACCACCTGTAATATTACACAAGCACAAAATTATATACAAAATATCACAGAGATGTCATATTCTATACACCATATCAGAAAAGAAGACACAATTAACGCATTGTAACTCAAAACAGAAACTTCTTTCTGAAAAATAAGTACAACATATGTGCTACAATCATTAAGTACAATAAACACTATTACACAGAAACACTTGCCAAATTTGATGCCAGGAATTATACCCATCAAGTATCCTTAATTCTATACCTAGAATACAGACAAACTATTATCCACCAAGCACGCAAATATAATAAAGGCAAAGAGAGGGCCCTGCTTGAAGGGAAGTGTTCAACTTAAGCAAATTTTATCATAGAAATTACCAGATAAAACCAAGATGATTTTCTGAAAAAAGTAAATGTGGAGTATCATTGATGTCTACAGAAACTGGCAAAGGCATACAATTTAATCAGGGACTCAAATGTCAGACCTCTCATTACATTTAAAGATTCAAACTGGGCGAGCTTGCTAAAATATTACAAACATCAAAAGCAAGAATCCAAAGGTCTAGGTAATTATTTTAATGGGAAAAAAATTGATAAACTGAGTGTCCAGCTGAGTAAATGAGACTGAGGAAAGAACTATAGGGAAGAGAAAATTACTTCTGGGAAGGTGCATAGGTTTGACATGAATAGTAAAGTACTTGTAGTTACAAAGTATTGCATGAATCTCATTAGGACGGAGCCATCTTGTTCTAGCTTCCTCCATTATGATGCCAAAATCCAAGTCTATCAAAAACAATGCATCAGTATTCACAACAAGCACAACATTCATAATGGCAGTAAGAGGTAAGCACATCAAATAATTTTTGTATGTTCAAAGTCAGCACAACTGCAGCCAAACATCTTAAAAAACACCGAAAAGTTAGAAACATGTACAGATAGAGGAAAAAAACACCACTCTACCACATCTGTAACTTCCTTACTGGTAAGTTTTCTTCAAGTATATCATTCTATTCATTGTTCACTTCTGAAAAAATGTATCCATCACAAAATCTTTGATCCCTTTGTCCAAGAGAACCAGAAGTTCATAGCCAAAAAATTCACAAAAAGTAGCTAGTTAAAAATTAGGAAATCCCCAATCTTATAAAGGAGACTGAGAACCCCCAACCACTTGTCAATACCTAGTTAAAATCAAGGAGAAATTAACAGTACGGAATTAGCTTTCCCATGACCTCAGTTTACTAATTCCTAATACAGTAACAAGCAACGTCAAATAAGCAAACAAAAAAACAAGAGTAGGGGGAAACCTTGAAGAGTATGAAATCCATGAATTTCCGAGCCAATTAGCCTCCCTGATAGAATACTTTCCATTGCGAAACTAAGCTCATATAAACTGAGTAAAATTCCAAAAAAAATCAAACAATCTGCACAACATAATCATCATCGGCAGTCAGAGAGAGAGAGAGAGAGAGAGAGAGAGAGAGAGAGTCAGAATCGCAATAATCAGCAGATAACCGTGAATTACCTGACTTAAACAGCGAGGCGAGAAGAAGAAGAAGAAGCCCTAAAAGAACTGAATACAGGAAAAATCACTGTACATCTAGAAATGAAATCCAATTTAGCAAATGTCAATCAACTGTTGACGTCTATCGTCGTCTCTGTTTCACTACCAACCAAAAAACAGTAATACTGATCGCAGCTAAACTGTATAATATGTATCCAATTGATGTTTTATTCATTTGTAGAAATCAATCGAAGAAAAATAATGGGTATAAAAATAGAAGTATGTTTCTCCAAATTTATGATTTGTGATTTATAAGGAGTTTAAAAATAAGTAGTTAAGTGTTTCTGTAAAATGATTTTTAAATCATTGAAGTGTTTCTCAAAATTGAATTTTAAGTTACTTTTAAGTTGTTGAATCTTGAAAAGACCATAAAGTATATGTTTTATAAAATGGTGTTTGGTTTTGAATATAATACAGGAATAATATTATAATTTGTTTGGTTAAAAAGTAGATTTGAAAAAAGTCACTTTTAAAAGTAAGTATTATCTACTTCTTACTTTTTACTTAAAAGTAATTTTTTTAAGTTGAAAAAAGTTTAAAGAAACACTAAACTAACTAACTTTTAATTTAAAATTCTACTTTTAAGCAAATTTGACTAACTTTTAAATTTAGAGGAACACCCTCTTAATTGTTTACCATTTTTCAAATTAATTCTTAATAGGAGGTCATTTTTCAATCACGGTCAAATATGAATTTGAGTCACATAATGCATTATCAATTGAGATACATCTCCTAGATTGTGCGATCTTTTCCTAGTTGTGCAACCTTATTTTACATGGTGAATACATGAATGAGTTTATTACTTAGATATGCATCAATTAGTTTATTCTTCAAAGTGGAATTGGGAGGTACAGAAATCAATATTAATATCTCGTTTGGTTTTCGGAATGATTGTTTCGTGAAATAGGAATAGAAATGAATGGAAAGATATCAAATTTGATACACTAATTGTCTATAATCCGTCATGGACGGCATAACCATTCCTAATCATCATATATATGATGGAATAGCTATTCCCATCTAAAAATAGATGAATAGTTATTTCATTGAAATGTATCGGTAATTCAAATTCGAAACAATTAATGACTCGTTTGGTTAGCGGAATAAAATAGAATGAAATATAATAGAAAAAGTATGTAAAAACATCTAATATGATACGTGATTCTGATATCGAAGGTTATAGTTCTTCCTAATTATCATAGGAATCATGAAATAGCTATTCCTCTTCGAAATGAAGGAATAGCTATTCCGTGATTCACATGGAAAATACGAAAAGCTATTCCCTCCGATCTCGGATTCATATATCATATTTAACATTTTTACATTCATTTTCCTCTTCTACTCTATTCTATATTATTCCGTCAACCAAATAAATCCTTAGTGTATATGATGGAATAGATATAATCCGTCTATAATCCATCATGAAATGTATGATTCCTAGGAATAGTTATTTCATCCGATAACGAATTCTAAACAATTTGTGTATCATATTTGACATCTTTCTATTCATTTTTATTCATATTTCAAATAATAGTTATTCTTTGAAATAGATGAACTCTAACTTCTTTAAATATTATTACCTAACAAAAAATATTTTACCTTGATTTTTCACAATTTCAATAATACCCTTTTATATAGTAGTTTATTTTATATTTTAGTTTAAATTCTATGTTGTATCCATCCAAAAAATGGAGTATGCAAATTTGTTTAGGAACCTCAACTTTCAAAAGGATCAGTTACCCCCCTTAACTTGGGAAAAAGGACCAGTTACCCCTTTAACTTGGAAAAAATGCACCAGTTAGCCCCCTCAATGCCACGTGTCAGAATATGATTGGTTTGACTTTTCAAATATGTCATTTTTCTGATTTTTTACTCTCTAACTAGAAGTTGACACGTGGCATTGAGGGGGCAAACTGATGCATTTTCGCTATGTTAAGGGTGGTAACTGGTCCTTTTGCCAAGTTGAGGGAGTAACTGATCTTTTTGAAAGTTGAGGGTAGCATCCGGTTTTCTGAACCATCTTTAAAGGGATGCATTTCGCCTATATCTTATATCCATCTAAAAATGGAGTATGAATTCAGGAAATAATTATACTTTATATATATTTTACATTATAATTACTATTTTTTTTATGTTTTTTATTTATTAAATTCTCATTATATATTTTTTAAATAATTTCAAAGTGCAAAGGTTTCGAACCCTGATCACCCCACCTGCTTTTTATTTATTATATTGAATATTTCTTTAATAACATATTATTTTATTGAAGTTCGTTTTAATTGTTTTGAATATTTGTTTATTGAATACAGGATATGATGGGTTCGAACCCACGGGCGTTTGTTTCCCCAATGGACGATGGTGATGGCATTGACTAAAGTAGTCACTTCATCACATTTACAGAATTTCAAACAGCAGAAGATGCAGTTGAATGGGCAAGGAATATTTCAAAGGGATTTGGATTCGATCTCGTTATATCATCTTGGAAGGGAACAAAGAGCAGACTCATCAAATGTAGTCGTGGTCA
>CATIWQ010267373.1:0-27872 GCA_949673415.1 Euphorbia schlechtendalii | reverse complement strand
ACATTAATTTCAGACATTAAACACTATAGTTTTAGTCATTTTTATACTTCATATAAAAGATTTCACGTGGTATGTAGTTGTTTTTGATGCAAATGCAGATATTAGCTAAATCTTGGGAGTAAAATGATCAAAAGTGGAATTCTATGAAAAAAGAGTGAAAAAGGGGCAAAAAGATGTGTGGAACTCAAAGATTTAGCTCAGGATTGAAGCTGTCAAAGATCGGTGAAATTACAAGAAGATTTCTGAGTAAAACTCAATTCACGGTCACGATAATCATTCACGGTCATGACTTGTTTACTTTAGAATCATAAGTCTACCAATCAAAGATTCACGGTCATGACATGTGTATCGCGATCGCGACTTGGACAGTTTTTTGGTATTATCTTTCAAGTTATCAACCGCTAGATAAGCATGATCAATCGCCATCAACTACCAACGAACAGACACCTATCAGAAGTCAACCAATCATGAAAAGGTGTCTAATCATTATGGATTATATCAAAGCTTCTCAACCAATCATAATGAAGAGATGCAATCTTTCACCAATGGACACAACCCTTCGTTTGGATAGACGCAACCCTTCAAAATCTATAAATAGGACTCCATTCCATTACAATTTCGTGCAGTGCAATATAGCATTGGATATGTGAAGCATTATAGTGTAAATAAAGAGTCACATATAGTGTGTGTGTAGATAGATTCGCTACGTTCTTAAGTGTTAGCGAGAAAATGTTTAAGTGATTCGAATCCTTATTTCTATCACTAGATTTCTCTATATTCTCGAGCGATTGTTGTATAAGTGTACTTGCAAATCACTTATCAATAAAAGTTTTCATTCTTCAATATTCGTTTGTTCGATATTCACAAAGAATAGCATCCTACCGAAGGTTCTGTACGGGCCAAGACCGAATTCAAAGCAGACGCAGGAATTGCGGGAATTGACGACTCCCATTAAAGAGTGGATACGGTTTGATCAACTTTAGCTTGCACTTGCATACCTTACAACTTTACTTTGCTTTCTACTTATACTTTCTATTTCGAAGTTTATGATATGTCTATGTGTCATAATGCGTATTTCGTGTTAAGTCTTTTATGTTAATCAAGTTATATGCGTTGGAGTTAATTTTAAGAGTAATTTCAAGGTTAACAATATCGTGTATAATCACTGGACCTATTATATAACGTTGTTTAGTGAGCCAACATTTTTTGAATGGTAACTTGCTAAATATGGCTATGTGAGAGCGACCTGTACTAAGCATAGTATTGACATTGTCCAGGTTTATATAATTGTCTTAATTCATTTTTGCTAGGTTTAGAAAAGTCATTTCATGTGTTGCTCTATGGCGAATAATTGAAAATCTAGGTATTTAGAACCGAGTCTGTTAGATTAGTTTAGTGAATCGTAACATCTTTGTTGAACTTGCATGCTTTCTCTGCTATCATTATTTCGTAGGGAAAATCTATATATTTAGGTTCTCTAATCTTTCATACCTATATTTACTCATTTTTCATTCTAATCCTTCTTTCCTAACCTTTACTTTAATATATTTTATTTTCTTTATTTTATCTTCCTTTTCTATCTTTAGAACAAGTCCTTCCCTGTGGGATAAATATCTTTTAAAACTACATCGCAACTATATACTTAAAGTTATCATCATTTTTCTATTAGATTAGAGGTAATGACAAAACCTATATTTTTTGTGAACAAGTTTTTGGCACCATTGATATATATCCGAATCTTGTGAACAAACTATTAAACTTATCAGTAGAAAAGTGGTGAACAAGAATCCCTTGGTGCTTGATACCCCTTGCGGGCTTGTTGGAATGGTTGGAGATGGGTGCCTGAATCTGTTTCAAAGGCGACCCCATGTGGAGGGATGTTCAATCGTTTCTTTCTTTGGTCAGTGGATGAGACTATTTCTTTCTTCAGTCATAATTGTTTCCTTCTTTAGTTGTATTTTAAATTTCCTTAGTAGGATGTTGACTTTCTTCCCTGTGACAAATCAGAGAAGAAGTGTAATGTTAGTACATTTTATGATGAATGTTTTAATTATTTGATTGAATTTATACGAGAAAAATTTTTTACCCCTTCAATCAAAAAATAAAACATGATGAATAAATTTGTTTAATGAAAATTCGAGGATGTCTTGAAAACTGCTCCATTATTTTAGGAGGCTTTTGTGATGTTGTGTTGACTTTAGGCTTGAGTGGGCCATCGTCTTTCTTGATGTTTGTAGGTTCCTCAAGTGGGGGTGGAGTTTCTTGTTTACTAGGATAGTATTGCCCCAGTTTAGCATCATCTTTGCCTATAAATGACGTGATGCGTATGTAATGTATGCATGATTTTATGTATGGATAATATTTATCACGTGATGTATGTTCGTCTATTGAGTGTTGTGGTCTTCATTCATTGAAAAGCCTTTTCTTGTGCTGGTGCAAGTTTTCCCCTAGGATTTATCTTGTTATAGATTCCATGGATGACTTGCTCAGAGCGACGACCCTGGGTTTGTTGATTCAGATTTGAATTCAGAGTTTTGATCTGGTCTGAGGAAGATCAAGATGAGTACGCATTGTGTTGGCGATGATCACTTGGAAACCATTTGCTTGAAGTGTTTTCACATACCATTCCGAAGAGAAGATGATGGATTTGATATTTCTTTGGTTCTAATTTTTGCATAAACCTCCCTTATGGATTTTCAATCTATTGAACCTTATCTTAATTTTTGCCTGGACAGCTCCTTCAGGTTTTCAATCCAGCAAACTCATTTTTTCTTTCATTTATTTTTATGTTTTCATTTTTTAGATGTGTACTTGCGATATTCTACCATTGACATGCAAGCAATCTAAATAAGCCTATGCATGAAGATTCAGCAAAAATGACAATTCATTGATGAACTTATCAGGGGTATAAATGTTTCAAATGATTTGACTCTTGCCATTAACTAGCCTTCTCAGGTTCTCTAACCAATGTGGTTCTCTCGACGTCCTAAGTTTTGCCTGAGCCGCCCTTTTCGGGTTTTCAACTCAACGGACTTTTCTTTTTCAGTTTTGAAAAGAGACCTTACTTTTTGCTTAATTAACAGAGTGTTAATTGACAAGCTAATTTATTTTTTATTGGTACTACTTTTTTTACTGATTTTTTTCTTTAACCTATGTGTGATAGCAATTGTGCAAGACTTGGTTGATTTGATAGATCGATCGCTGTCCATGTCCACAAATTCAATTGTTCTCTCGTTCAGCATTTCTGATCGATTGGTTTATGCCCATGCCGTTTTGCTAGCTTGAGATACATGCAATGATGAGTCTTGATCATCGACATTTCCTTTTGAGTTCATTTATTCTCCAACAATAGGTGATACGTCAGAGATTAGATCTGATAGCTTGATTCGTTGAGGGTGAACAATTTCTTGTTCAATGATGTTCCCTCCATAATGTAGTGATCAGGCCATAAGTGTTGGTGAACCATGTGATGGAGTTGTTGACATGTTCAATGATCTGACTCTTTCTTTGTGTCTTTGAAGTTGTGTCAGCCACTTGATACTTCTATAACTTTGATCATTTTGACCTATGTTTCACTGACTTAATAATCAGTGGATGTTTCATGCTTGGAGATCTTTCTGTTGATCTTTCATCCTTGGCAAGGCAAATGCTATTACGCATTGTCTAATTACCTATGTTTATCTCTCACTTCCCTCAAGAGTTAAATCTTTCAAACTTATTATAGTTGTAGGGGAATCCATTTATACCCAAATTAATTTCATGACATGATATGTCACATGTGCTAAAAATATTATGTATATGCTTATGAGAATGCGTGATGTCATTGATAAAATATCAAGCAAATAGAAAAAGTTCAATTTATTTTAAAAGCCTCGTAGTAAAAGTAGCTAGAAGCTAATTTATGACATCATCATCTATTGGTTATCTTTCGGTACTAGTACCCCCCGGATGTGTCCATGGATTCAAAGTGCTCCATCCTATCCACCTTCTCAAACACTTATTGATAGCTCGAGAAGATGTCCGACCTAAACTTGTTCCTGTATGATGGTAGTGCGCCATCCACAAGCTTAGTAATTCTCTCCTGTAAAGTTAAGCGAGCCCGAAGCCTGACTTGTGTGGCCATCCAACGTGCATAGTAAGACTTGAAGCTCTCACCCTACTCTTGCCTTATAGCCTCCAGATATTGCATTGTGGTTTCCATTTGAGTGTTGAAACCACAATGCCCCATCATAGCCTGAGCAAGGCTATTCCAATCAATGGCTATATCCAGCAGAAGGTGGTTGTACCATTCATTGACTGGGTGACCCTAGGTGATGACAAAGATCTTAGCCATCATCCGTTCACTGACCCTTAATGCTCTCATCACCATCTAATAATGCGTTAAATGAGCGCGCGAGTTGCCAGATCCCACATACTTTTCAAACTGTGACATTGTGAAGTTTGGGGGTAAGCTGTCTTCATTCCCAATTATCGTTTGAGTCGAGTACATATTCATAATAGCCACTATGAGTAGCCAAGAATTTTTGCCACAATTCCGCCATGCCAGGTTGCTGGAGGATGGCGTTCCCTACTCTTGGATAAGAGTTATATTGCCATGGGGAAATGTCACAAAATTGGGCAGATGAGGTTCCTAGAATTGTGAGGTGACTGACGTACTCCAACTGGGAATAGGCTGTTGGGTCATTCCTTGCTAGAAAGACCCTGGTACGAATGTCGGATGCCCAAGTTATCCTAGGTAGAATTGATTCTGAGAAGGATTGACAAAGTTATATCATGGCTGCCCAATCTGAGCCTGGTTCTGGTTCAGCTGGCTTTGTCCTGCCCTGAACTGATGAAAGGGAGTAGGATTTGGGTGTACCGCATGTGAGGTAGGAGGTCCCCCTGTTTCAAGCCACCTAGTTGGACCACCGCTGTTAAGGATGACCTCCGGGCTAGATACTACATTCTAAGCCCTCCCGGCATGCTAGCGAATAAGCGATGCTAGTTGTTCGCTATTTGCAAAGGCTATCAGGGAAGCAGCAATCTTGATGCTCACCGACAATTGATGTGTCTGCTGAGAATTTTGTCCCGTAAGGGAGGGGTTATCCTCCTCCGCAACTTTATCTTGTGGATCAACCATGCTATCAAGATTCAAAGTTGCTTGTTGAACTGAATCCGAATCTGAACCCGAGTCTTCACTTGAGTCAGTGTATGGAATCCCCTCCAGATTAGCCACGATCAAAGAGATGCGGACCAAGCGGTGAGTAGGCCTTTTCCAAGCTAGGACACACAAGCAAATGATCAGACCATGCATTTGAGATTCATGACATGATTCGTGATGTGGAAAATGCGTGAGATGTTTAATATTATGGCTACATTCACAAGGGGTTAACATGCCATGATGTGAGATAAATAATGTGTTTTTCAATCCATTTGAAACAAATCGATTAGTCGTTAGGTAAAAAAAGAAAACAGGTGGAAATGAAAATCCAACACTTGGGGTTGGATTTGAGATTTGTACGATGTCTGTGTGACATCGTAATATGAGTGGTGTAAGTGAGGTAACCAAGTTACCTGTTGGTAATAGGTCAATATTTTGAGATTTCATACTATGACTAGATCTCATGGAATGAGGAGGTCAAAATTATTTCGGGTAAGCAGTGCGACATACCTTCATGAAATAGAATAAGATGAAAATAACCACCTTATGTAGCTATTGAATGAATGATTTGGTTATTTTGCCTAGGTAAGGTTTTTGAAATAAGTTCGCCCCATGAGGGATTAGGTTCGGATGTCAGCAGGGACATCACATGATGTAGGAAAAAAATGTTTTCGGTAAGTATTTGCCCCATTTGGGCTATGTGGTATGTGTGATTGCCCTGTGTGGGCTATGGTTTGGATGTCGAGTGGACATCTCAAAGTTAATGTGTGGGATATGTTATTGCTCCTTGTGTGTTAAGTGCTGAATGTCAAGTGGACATCAAGCAGTAAAAGAAATGTATGTTCACCCTGTATGGGCTAAGAGTCGGATGTCAAGTGGGCATCTCGTTAGGAAGGGGTAAGTGATGTTTCATGACTCTAATTAGCTCATGTTGTCCTAGGGTAACATGATCTCAAGTGTGTTCTAATCCTAAGAGTGTGTGATGCTGATTTGGCATCATGACGATGAGAAGATACAATGTTACATTCTAAGTGTGAGTGTTCAAGTGTCTACAATAAGATTCGTGGTTAGCATGACATTTGTAGAGTGATAAGTAGTAAACACGTAGCACATAGCATGTAACGTTCAATATTCCAACCATATAACTCCATCGCGTAGGGTTTTTAGCTAGTCTCTATCCTAAGTTTGGTTCATCTTAGTACCATGAAGATACTAAGGAGCGCACCTGCAAGAAAAATATAATGCATGGTCATTTGTTAGGTAATACCCTAGGGAAAATGCCTATTGTTTATTTACATGAGGTTTGTAAATGGGTTGTGATGCAGAAGGTTCTTGTTGCACTAAAATACACTCTAAGCCTCTAACGAGGGAGGTACATGCGATATGGCAACAAGTACTCCACCCGCTCATGTACTATCTTTTCTCAAGCTGATTAGCACAAGAGAAAGCTTTGCAGTAATAAGGTACCTTAAACTTATGAGCTAATCCCCTCTATTGCAATGCGAATTAATGAATATGTTATAATTAAGAGAATATGGAATAATGTGATCAATAATTTTCAGAACTTATCCAAAATCTAAAAACAAAGTTTTTAGAAAAAAATTCCCCAGCAAAGTCGCCACTGTGAGCGGAAGACACGGAGCGATGGGCCAAGAGCGCGCGAAAATGATAGGCACGATCCACCGGGGTGTTTATGTTGAAAATGAAATTACCAGGTCATGGACCCGGAAGGTTTGAAAGAGAAAGCGGGAAACATTTTAGATCAGTCAAACCCAAATCCATCATCTCTTAGTGTAGAGTCGCCACCTAGATTAGCTCTTTCTAGGAATTAAAGTCCTGTGAGGCTTAACGTTCAGGGGATGGCCCACTAAGACATAGAAATTCGGGTTCGGGATACGTTGCTTGTTTCTTATGGGATCACATTATATTACATCTATAGAAAACCATATTTCTTAATTGTGCATACTCGCACTTATGTCATTTTCGAGTTATAATGTATGATTTAATGTGGAAAGTAATAAAACCATACATAAAGTGATTAATAAACGTGAGAGAGTAAAGATTAAAATTACATAACCTCGGGGGATGCAACCGCCCGCCTAATCTATTAATCACATTTCCCAAAAATAATTAAAATGCAATACCCGAAGGAAAAAAAAACCTAGGCATACATCTAACCTACATCCACAAGGGTTAACACAAGGTATATAACACAACATGAATATTTACACGTATGCTCGATTTGATTTTGGCAAGGCCCATGTGGCCTCATTAAAAAACATCTATCATTGAAAATTCTTGTTTAGAAATAAAATGATTCATTTTATTTACAAATATGTTGATCATTTTTATTTAATGAAAGTGTTCGCATGGCAAGAATTGAGGTCTATTATCCGGGAATAATTTTAATTCCCTTCGTTGGGGTATTCTAACATCTATTTTCATAAATTAAAAGAAATTAAAGATGAAGAAGAAATGTTACAACAACATTTACACAATAAAAGAAAGTAAAATAATTCCTAGGTCCACATAGAAAATGACACGAAGAAAAATACAGGGAGCACGAAATAAGCAACTCAAGGAATTCAGTGGCTTACCCTTTCGGTGTGAATCCACTTCGGCGTATCTGTATGATCCTCGGGAGCGTTCCTCGTTCATTTTTTTAGTTGTGGTTGTGTGGAAAAATAAGTGTTTATTTATCCAAAAGATAATCAGACTCAGGTTCTAAATTTGTTTTAGACCCGAAAATATCTAAGGATTTTTTAAGAAAAAAGAGATGGAAGAAAAAAAGTTTAAGGTTCGGAATCCAAACGTGTTTCGGATCCGAATGTAAGAAAATATTTTTCGTGTTGTTCTTCTTGAGAAAATCAGACTTTTTCTGAAAATTTCGAGGTCCTGAATGCTGAAAATCCCATGAATATTTATAAGCGAAAAAACCCAAAAAATCCTAAAGGAAACAAATTAATTTCCAGTGAAGGGGAACCCTCACTGGAACTCGGGCGAGGCTCGCCGGAGTTCGGGCGAGGCTTGCCTCGCCAGATTTTCTATCGAGAATGGTTTATGATTCCCCTGATGTTTTTAAATTTTTTTTTTTTTTTAAATTTTCAATTAATTTTCACCAAAATCTAATTTTTTTAAAATAATTTAAGTCTTTAAAATAAATTGATGACGAGGAACATTCCCATTTGGAGATCTCCAGATAATCGAATATCAAGTGATTCGAGGATAAAAATCCCGAAAAGCCGTCATCATTGAACGCGCGAGCTGGTACAAAATCCCATGCTCACAGCCGTATTTGCGGGGCGAAACACGAGATAACAGAGCCCTCATAAGCCGAACCTCTCGAGTTTCTTCCAGTCCGGGATTTTCAATATGTGCAAGAAATCCCAAGTTGTTGATTGTGGGTTACCATTTGAAGAAAAGCAAAGAAAGAAAAACTGGAAACTGGAACGCAATGTCGTTAACAACTTGAGCTATGCCATTAAAGATATGGCCAATATCGTTAACAATATTGTGATGTCGTTAACGATATAGCCACTCCCATAAGTTTTTTATATCTATTAGCAAACTGGATTTTCTCATGTGGTTAACAATATGATAGTTAGAGCAATAAATCAGATGAGCCATTTCTGCAAAAAGTTAATTTAGGGGTTAATTTTAGATCGAGGGATTTAACAACGCATTTTTGGAAGCGATAATTGACATGTGAAGCAAAATTAAACATAGCAATTTGGTTGGAGAAAAGGAATTCAACTAAAATAATCATTCAAGTTCAAAAGAAATATTCCGAAAAGCATAACCAAAAATATGCAAAGGGTGTCATAGTGCCAACTGAATGTAATTGTTCCAAAGTGAACTAGAAAAAGAAAAAAATAAAATCTAAATCACTGATGAGGCCTCATCATCATCATCATCCATGGTATCACCGATGCGGTTGTCGGTCTCCACATCCCGGCTGCCAGATCCTCCCCAGTGCATGCTAGAGCAGGATGGAGTCCCTCGGCGTGTCCTGGACCGGCTTCCCCCGGATGCATTTGGGTGAGCCAACCTCCGAGCCTGAACCAGCTACCTCTCCAAGTCCTCAATCCTCAAATCCCGAGCCCTCAAGTGACCCTGGAGAATCTGGACCTCAGTCTGAGCCCGCAAATGGTTGACACTCTAGAGAAATCAACGCCTACAACAGAAAGCATGCATCATGACATAAGCATTTACGAAAAATGTCGACATGTGACAAACAAGCATACACATCATCTCACAAACCCAACATGCATAAATAAATATCACAATGTTTTGTTTACAAAAAATTAAATAGAAATACCTTACTTACCCCATTCTGCGCAATTATCAAGTCACAAGCAGATAGTGATGGGAGAGCATCTCAGCATCTGCCCGAGGGACCTATCATGATGAAGTGAAAGTCGAGTCAAGAACCATGATTATATAAAGTACGCTTCAAAAGGACTAAGGGATAAAGCCTTACGTGAGTGGTGTCCTAAGGAGCAGAGGATAGGGTGTACAGACTCGGGGGTAGCATATGTGTTTGCCGCTCCCCCACCCTCGCCATCAATGAGAAGGCCATCTCCAAGGGAGTGGTGAGGTGACCCTCCACAAATCCAGGAGCATGGTACATCTGGTCCTCCGAATCATCCTGGTTTGCTCGGGCTCGCTTGCTCGCACTAGCTTGTTTCAAAACAATGAGCACATGATAGGAATAACCAAAGTTAAAGAAATTAAGCTCAAAGGTGAGACAAACCCTGGAGGAGCTCAGACCACCACCAACCACCGACGTGGCCCCCATTACCTGCTCTGCCACCTCCGTGGCCCCGTTACCAACACAACCACCACCGTGGCCCCCATTGCTCACACCATCTCCATGGCCCGGAACGCCATCCGCACCATCATCTCCATCACCTCTTTCAAGATGAACCTCGACATCCTCATCATTAGATGGATCCTTGGCCGAAATTTCTATCCCCTTTCGGCAATGCTAGTCCTCGGTATCATCATCCCACTTGCGAGGGTAAGGGGGCAAAAGCAGCTACATGTGCACCTGGTAGTCTATACCGACGGAATGAGCATTTCACCGTTCCCATCCAAGAAGGTAGCCTGATCTTCCACCGAGGTGATCTTCAAATTGGGCCAAAATACCCCGTTAGGAGGATGAGGAGGAACTGGTCGCTGATCTATCGTTGTGGTCCACCAACCATGGACCCTTTCCCCAAAATACCACTCAAGGGAAAGGGGATACTCTAGCACTAACCGATGATCATCTACGGCTATCTGCGTATTCACCACCACCTCCCGATTTGGCACGTCGGTCTTGGGATTGGAAGTGAGTTGCAATAAGAGAATGTTTTTACCATAGGATTATTAACAAATCACAAAGCAAAGAAATAATAAAGTCACTTAGTGGAAAGGGAAGGATACTTGCTCAATCACCAAATGGTAGAGGCACCCTTAGTACACGGTCTGACACTTGGGAAAGCCACCAATCCACCGGCACTAAATGGCTAAGAAATGCTCTCCGGGGACTGGATCGGTCTTGAAGATCGGATGAGGGAGGATGTGGTACTCAAAGGCCTAGACCTGCAATAAAGATAAAAAGTCAAATAGAGTAGTAAAGATCGCAAATAAGTAAGGGTGGACAATCTAAATCAATTACCTAGAGTAGAATGTGACTCAGATTGAAAGCCTTGTCATGCGCCCTCACCGCGTAATCCAAGCCATAGTACATCTGGCCTAAAATGGCTCAAGGCCAATTCTGCATCGGGATCGCTGCGATGTCCTCGATGATTGAGATTAAACCGTTGTCGATCTTGTTAGAAGAAACCGGGAAGAACAAATTTGTGAGTAGAGAAATTACAAAAGAATGGACACACTGAGCTCGCTGATCCTCGGGTACCACATCCATTGAGAACTAGTAGTTGTAGAGCTCCTTGTAGGAGGTTTTGCCCGCCCTCGGTACTACACCAAGAAGCTCCGTCACTCACTAGATGACCTAGCAAGATGTAGAGAACTGGTCAATGAAGATGTCAAAATGAATGGCCCCTTCAGTCCAAGACAGCCCCGCCATGGCCACTACGTCAGATGACGTGATGGTCATCTCACCCACCGGTAGATCAAATGTGTGAGTGGTCTCGGACCATCACTTGACCAAGGCAGTGCAAGCCTGGTGTGACAAATGAGGCATGTGCATCGGCATGACCCAGGCCAATGCATCAAAGTCGGTTGCGTGAATGGCATCTCGAAGATTGGAGTCCCCAGCTGTGTGGTTCCACCATCTCCTTATAGCCCCTATGCCGATAAAATTCATGTAGGTCTGCGGCAGCAAAAACAAATAGACAAAATGTTGAGATTAATCACAAAGCTGATGCACGATTCCATATCCTTTTTCGCATCATAACCACGCATTTTAAATCAAAACATTCATCCTACAAGCCTTAAAAAACCTTAAGCAATGTTAAGGTATGCAAATAGTCCTAAAGATTACACTTGGAAGCGGAGCTTGTTGAAGCAGAAATGTTTTCTACTTCTTTGAGCAATGTTGTTAACGACATAACGCAATGTCATTAACGACATTGCAACAATAGAAATAGAAGTAGTTTCTGTCATGATTTTTGCCCCTAAAATTAAAAATTTTTCATATAAATGCCCCACATTTGGGTTCCAAATCAACCTAAACTACCCTTAATCACTAAATAACACCTAATCACGCATCAATTTCACATAAAATCATCCACATTTCGATTTAAATAGAAATTAGGTTTTAAACCAAAAATGGGAAAAAAATTCGAATTCAAGGAGTTTTCGAGATACTTGGATGACAGAGGCGTGTTTCAAAAGCCTCAAGCACAAAGTGTTGGTCGGGGAATAGTGGGAAAACCTGAGAAATTCATCCGTCTCATCAAAGCAATACCCTTTCCCCACGGAGCACACTCTAAAGCCCAAGATGTCGAGATGAGCTGGGAGAGACAAGGAGGAAACGCCCTTTGGATTGTGAGACTTGATCTTGCAACATCTTGCCAAGAGATTTGGAGAAGAAATTTTAGAACATAGGAGAAGAGGACTGATTTTCGGTTTAATGAGAGAACGGGGAAAAGTTAGGTTTTATTTTTTCTCAACCTATACTTCTAAATGTCGTTAACGACATCACCCCATGTGATTAACGACGTGGGCTTTCAGCCCAACCCATTCTACTTTGATTTTATCCCAAACTTATTTTAATTTATCCCAATTCATTCGCAATATATCTTAACTTTAAAAAAAGAGGCAATATATTGACCTCTACGGCCTCATAGAATATTTTCAAACTCGGTCATGCGCCCGAGGAAATTAATACACATTCATATGTTAAATTTTTGCTTTTAGCAATCTCAATCAATGAATTAAAACATACATTCATGATTTGCATTTTCTCATAAATCTTATCAACTTTCTACAGTCGACGGGCTTTCTACAGTCCGAACCATTTCCGATTTTTTTACCGTCAACGGGTTTTTCTACAATCCAAACTTTCCCAACTTTTACAATCAACGGGCTTTCTAAAGTCCGAACCTTTTCTGACTTTTTACAGTCAATGAATTTTCTACAGTTCACACATTTTTTTACTTTTTACAATCAATGGATTTTCTACAGTTTGCACCTTTTCTGACTTTTTACAATCAACGGACTTTCTACAGTCTTAACCTTTTTTGACTTTTTACAATCAACAAACTTTCTACAATTCACACCTTTTCTGACTTTTTATAGTCAATGGACATCTACAGTTCACACCTTTTCTGACTCTTTACAGTCAATGAAATTTCTACAGTTTGCACCTTTTTTTACTTTTTACGATTAACGAACTTTCTACAATTCACACCTGTTCTAACTTTTACAGTCAATGGACTTTCTACAGTCTGCACCTTTTCTGACTTTTTACGATGTATAGACTTTCTACAATCCATACCCTCTTTTGACTTTTTACAATCAACTGATTTTCTACAATCCACATCTTTTTTCATATTTTTATAGTCAACGAACTTTCTATAGTCCAAACATGGGTTTTTCAACGTGAATAACGAGAGCACATGGTTAAAGTCCTTTCCCCAACGATTCCAGTGGTAGCAATTTGCCAGAGGCCAACCTTAAAGGGGCAACCATTTCTGAATGGGCAATTCGCAAGGGGCACAGAGAGGTCAGTTCCCGATAACACCGTACCAAGATGAAAGCTTCCAGTCATCATGAAGTTTCCACTCTAAGTAGTGCCAATCATGATTGGTCAGGTATCATCTCTAAACCCCACTGCTCTTTTAATCGTGGGACCATACTAATCTCATATCAGTAATGATCCCACGAGGGGCAACCGGTAAGCACAGGATTTTGTTCCCAACTCGTGAGTTCGATGATGAATTTGTAATTTTTTCCCCTTTTTATCTTTTCACATTTTGCAGGGTCTTGAAAATCTTTGGTGAAAATCTGCTTTGTTTCTTTGAGTCTTACCCTTCCTTAAAATTCACTTTAATTCAAAAAGCCCAGCCTAAAGTGCCATGTCATTAAAGACATGGCCATGTCGTTAACAATATGGTTGTTATCGTTAACAACATGGCCAATGTCGTTAACGATATCGTAGTAGCAGCAGAACCAAAATTGCACTTTCTGCAAATTTCAATTCAAAAGCCCACACCCCCACATGCTAAGACATTTTGACTAAAACACAATCTCATGCATCTTAACTAGGATCTCTAACACACTCCTTCACATGGGATCAAGTGATAAAAGCTAAAAAGTAAAATGTGAAAGTATGGCCTATCCTAAAAACTAGGTTGACTTTGGATTGAAGATATCTCTTTAAGTTTAGAGTTGAGTTTTAGAATAGAGGGGAGTTCATTTTCCTACAAAAGAAAGGCAAGAAAGAGAGTTCTAAGAAAAGTTGGAGTTTAAGTGTTCTTGAGGTTTTAAAACATTTTGGAAACTAAGTTAAGGTCTTTTAGCTCATAGTGATTGGTAGTTCCAGGATTAAAGAGTGTAAGTTCATGGAAAGGGCCTGAACTTGGGACAATTGGGTTTATTTAAGCAAGTTTGAGGTTTAGTCCATTTCTTAGACAAACTTGAGTTGTGTAGGAAAAGTAAGCAAACTTTGAGGTTTAGAGTTTCCTTAACCACTTTCACTAAGTTCTAACTCAATAAGACTTGGTATAAGTGCTCTGAGTAAGTATCTCCACTCATTTGGAATACTTATTTCTTTCTTTCATTTTTAAAAAGTTAACTAGTTTTAAGTCTTTTCAAAGTCTAAACTTAATAGAAGAATGATTACTACTTCATTTCTTCATCTTGTTAAGACTTATATTTGGAAGATTTCATTTACTTCAAAGAGTATACCCTTACTCTTCACTTTTCAACAAAATCACAAATCGAACCAAAGAAACAAGGAGGACTTTCCGGAGATTTTCATGGACCTAGTGGATTCAAGGTTATAGCATGAGCCTTTGAGTTCCTAGATTCGAGCTTCATATGTTTATACTTGGTATATCTGTTGGTTGTATGATATGAAAAATGTAAAAAAAAAATGTCTGTGTCTGTCTCTGTAATGCCGTTAACGGCATGGCAATTGCATTCCAAACAGAATGGGACAGAATGTTCAAAAAATCTTTAAACATTGTTTTATGTTCAAGAGGGTCAGTGGCGACTACTTAGACTTAAAATCTGAGTTTTTAGTATCATAAAATGTATATTTGAGAATTTTGTGAACTCAAAATCAGTTCAACAGGTGTTCAAATGGTTAAAGTTAGTTCTCCTTTACCAGGATACCATTTTACTAACTTTAACGGTTTCCCTTTTGGAACTGGTTTAATAACATCATTTTTTTTATTCATTTGGACATAGATTTATTTTCGCTAATATTATTGTGAAGTGTGTTAGGAAACCCCGATGAAGGGAACCTAAGTTCTCGGAGGACTTTCCAGAGATTTTCGTGGACCTAGAGAAGTGGATTCACGACTACGGGGTGAGCCTTTGAGTTCCTAGAGTCATGCTTCACATGTTTATACTTGGTATATGTGTTGGTTGTATAATATGGAAAATGTAAAAAATTGTCTGTGTTTGTCTCTGCAATACCGTTAGCGGCATTGCAATGTCATTAACGACATCAGCAATGTTGTTAATGGTATTGCATTCCAGACAGAATGGGACACAATGTTTGAAAAACTTTAAACATCGTTTTATGTTCAAGAGGGTCAGTGGTGACTATTCAGACTTAAAATCTTAGTTTTTAATAACATAAAATATATATTTGAGAATTTTGCGAACTCAAAATCTGTCCGAAAGGTGTTTGAACGGTTAATGTTAGTTCCCCTTTACAGGGATACCATTTTACTAACTTTAACGTTTCCCCTTTCCGAATAGGTTTAATAATACCATTTTATTTGTTCGTTTGGACTTAGATTTATTTTCACTAATATTATCATGGAGTGTGTTAGGAAATCCCGATGAAGGGAACCCAAGTTCCTGGATAACCGACCTGACAAAATATTCACATGTGGCATTTTCACTAATAAAATGATTGAACAAATTATGTGTATAAAAATGAACCTTTTTTATATGAAAGAATTTTAAATCTCTCAATGTTTGAAATTAGACCGCTCGGGTCTCGAGAAAAATAAAAAAAAAACATATTTGCAACTACCTGTGATGTGCAATATTTGTGCTAACCTTTGTGGATGTAGGTAGACTAGGGTTAGATGAATGTTAGGATTTAATTTCCTTCGGGTATCGCGTTGAATTTTGGAATCAAATGTAATATTCATTAAATATGGATGTATTCTAGGTGATTGTATCCCTTGGATTCCAATGTATTTAGGCGATTTGTAATCCCCCATCCCAAAATGTAATTAATCTCCTGTATTAGGCGCATTTACTTTCCTACATGTTTACTTTCCTACATGTTTACTTTCAGCAATTTACTTATTTACCACTTCATGCATGTGCAATAAACTAATCATAAACCGAAACTATCTAGTCTAGTTCGAATATTATAAATGTGGTTTTTAGTATAGTGTAATTTAACTCAAATGATGACAAAGTGAGTAACTCATCCAAACCTGAATCTCTGTTCTATGGTATGGATTGGGCAAACAGATTTAAGCTATACCAAATTTTTCTAGAAGAGCTTATCAAGGTGGCGAATTTGTAACATAGGCTAGAGATTTAGGTCTCGAGTTTTGAAATTTGAAATACATTTTCAAGCACATTTTCAAACGTACAAACTATTTCTCTTTTCAAACAACCCCACATCCCATCTCACGGGGCTGATGCCTCGCGGCTACTGCGAGGCTCGAACGTCATCCATTCACACCAGTGTCACTACTAAGCTAATTTAACATTATTCTATGAAGGCGCTAGTCATACAATTATTAAGCTTAATTCTTTTGAGATTTTTTTAGAAGTAATACATTTATGCTTGGGCTGGAATTTAAGTTTATTTCAAGCTTTAGAAATTGTTTTTGTTATAAATATATTTACTTGAAGCTAGAAAAAAAATTCATTTTTAATGTATAGATGTTTATATTTCAGGGGTCCTTAAATTTTCGGGGCCCAAAGCAACAGCCTCATTCACCTCCACACCAGAGCCGCCAATAGGTGACTGTGAAGTTGGTGTTGATTCCCACTCGTACTTTGAGCATGCATTAAACCACAACGAAAAGATGGAATGAAACACCCCCAATGATGTAGAATTGTTCGTTTCTCCACCATTAATTGATTCCAACTCCGCTTCATCTCATCTTGAGAATGCCCATTGCAAAGATCGAGAGAAAGAGAGAGATTAACCAAATGCTCACAGGGTTACTAATCTGCAGTGGTAAAATATTGTTCAGCAAAATACAAGATTTTCCTTCTGAAAAAAGATAATGAAGAGTTATATTTTGTGACGATGAAAATGGAAAAAGAAATATAAAATTGGAAAAGAATTTAAGAATCGAGAGGAAGTAGGAAAGTTCAGAAGCGAGAACGTGAAGTAGATAGTGAAATTAATAATTTAATTTATTACTTCCTTATATAAAACAATTTGGATTACTTATAAATTATCAAACTTGGCTAGAATTGTAGGTTTTAAGCTTACCTAATTTTTTAAAAAAAAACTCATTATTTTTTTAATATTATGAACTTAAAAAATGTTAACTTAATCTATAAAATTCCTATTAATATATTATAATAAATTTATATACCTACACATGCAAACCATTTTATATATGGAAAAAAACATTAAAAAAGAAAATTTAAGTTAATAAATTACATATGGATGTGTTAGGAACTTAGGAAAACCTATCAACAATATGAAAACAACAATTACGAGCTTAATAATATATTCAACTTTGTAAACAAATAAAAAATATAAAACAACTTAATTTTTAAAATTTATTACCTTGAATTAGGAGTAGGAAATGAAATTGGATGAATAATGTTGAATAGTCTAGATTGAAATGGAGTTAATGTGAAATTAAGTAGGGTGAGATGGAGTAGTGGAGTGAAATTGAATAGAGCGTGGTTTAAATGTGAGAAATTGAGTTTATTTATTTTATTATTTTTTAATAAAAATGGACGAGTCAGTTGGTTTGGGAATCTTAACGATTAGAAATTTTCACACCAACAAGTGTTGTAATCGAGGTCAACCGCAACACTTTGAAAATTGGTTGTGTAATGAAATTTCGAAGAACAAGTTGTCACGGTCAGTTTTTAAACACTAATTTGGCTGAGGTGACAGCTCTGTTGCCTCAGTAACAGTGTTGTGGAAAAATTGTATCCTCGTATATTTTTTTAAAATAATGATGAAAAATTGATTTAGGAATAAGTTCTAATCAATATATCCAAATTTTTACCTTTGTTAAAAATATATCATGTAATAAATTAATTCTTAACCATGCATTGTATAGACATTTTTTTTGTTCTGAATGCATTTTTTTTAAGTGCAAAATCCGTACAAGAAATGCTCTTCAATTTTTTTTTTTGTGATTTATCAGAAATTAATAATTTAAAATAAATGAACCCACAGCTCACATGATATTCAGAAATCTATGTTCACTTTTAAATCCTGTAAAAATTGGCTTAGTAGAATTTGAGAATTTTCTCACATATTCATGTTGAAATGAATTTTTTTTATGTTACAAATAAGAATTTATGTATATGTAAATGGTTATTTTCTTTTATGTAAATAAAGTATAATAATTGGAACATGGTAAATTCAATTTAGTAATTACATTGTGATAAGAAGCTATAATTCTAAGGAGTACGCCTCGTTCTCAATTTGTGGATGATGGCTCATTTGTCAAACCTTATGCCCCTTACCTTGGTGAGGCTTCGGCTCAAGGAGCATCATGTGGCAACTTGTCATATTTCGAAATAGCCGCCTCGAGTGTTGAGGCAGCACCCATAGAGCAGGTAGGAAACAGTCAACATATAACAACCCACTCCCTAGAAATTCGGAAGGGATAAAGCTTAACTGAGTCCCTCTTGATTTTAGGGATCATGATCCCATTTCAAATTCTCCAACTACCATGATTTGGGGAATCTTAGGAAGTCTATAAATAGGAGGAAGCTTGCTACCATTAAAGGTTAATTACTCTCTACACACTCAATATGATTTATCATCCATTCAACAAAGCTATTCTATTTACTGACTTAGGCATCGGAGGCTCCCCCGGGGACAAGCCCCGACCCTTTGATCTTTTATTGTATTACAGGAACAATCTCATTCAATCCATCTTACAATTCTGAAGTTTCACAAGCTCTAGCCAAATTTACTAGAACTTTCAGTGGTGCAATGAGCGTAGACTAAACTTACTTGCACCGACGAGAATTTTGATTTGCAACACAACTTCATAGCAACTCGATAAGTGTCTCTATTCATATATCGTTATTTCCGTCAAAACGTTTCACTCTAGTTATCGGTTCCCTATACTTTCGTAAATTTAAAGAAACTCGATTACAAAGACTACCGTATTTTCTTTCTTTTAGAGTAGGAATACCATCACGAAATGGCAGAAATCAACAACAACCATCATCTTTCCGATACCGGAGCTATCCAAGGAACCCTCAATGGACTCATGGATGCTGGCGGACCAACCCCAACACCTCGACGAGACACTGTTCCGCCCAACGCTGTGGAGTAGATGCTGCAAATCTTCACGGAGTACAATACCCCCCTGAACAACAACAAGTCATCAAAACCGGCTTCGTGGAGCAATATAACATCGAGGCGGCTACCCTCCAAGGAATCCCTGACTATTGCCCAAATTGTCGAAACTTGGCTAGAGAACTGTTCCCGCCTCACGAACACCGGATCGCAACCTTAGCCGTCGAGACGCATGTCGTGGCCCCTATAGTCACAGCCCCACAGACAATGATGGCCATCCCCCAAACAAGCATTACCTCGAACCCCTCAACGCAGGCGGAGATGCTAGCTATGTTCCAAGCCTTCAACACCTCAAGCTGTAACCCCTATTTCCCAAACGGAGCACCAACACCAGTAATGGGAATGCAGATGCCTTATGCCATTGGAACCACCCCGTCAGCTTGGATAAACCCCTATACCCAAGCACCAGGCATTCCGTCGCACCAACCCTCTAGATCTGAGCTAGCTGATAGAGCCAACAAGGGGGATAGTGACATAGAGATTGACCCCAAACTGCGAGGGAGCCTTAAGAAGCTGCTTAAGGATCTAGCGATACCATACTAGGAATCTTTGGTGGAAAAGAGGCTCTCCCCATTCACCAAAAAGATCTTAGGAGTCCAGCTGAACCCATATTTCATCACCCCCATTTTCGCGAAACTGTATGATGGTTGAGATGACCCAATAATGCATGTAAAACACTACATAAACAAGATGGATGTACGCCTCGGAAGCCTACATATGCCGGTATTTCGAGCAAACGCTAACCGATCCTACTGCGTATTGGTTTCACAAGTTGAAACCTAATTCCATTAGCTCTTGGGACCAACTAAGCGAAGTATTCTGTAAGCACTTCCTAAGATCAACCCCCACCTCGTATGTGAGCCGGCAACTCCACAAGGTCGTATAGGAACAAGAAGAGTCACTTAGGTCCTATATCCACTGCTTCCAATGAGGTATGCATCAACATGGATGATCTCGAGTTCAGCATTGCCAAAGAAACCCTCATTCGAGGACAAGGAATGACAGGCTTCACACTAAGATCATTACGAGACGGCCCAGAGACACCACTCAAATGATAGCTATGGTAAAGAGTATGATTGAGGTGGATGAGATAAATAAATCCAGAAAGGGTAGGGGCGAGGATAGGTACTCCGATCGAAGGGATGAGTGACCAATAAGAAAATCCTCTCACCCTTACAAACGAGACGTCTCGCAAGCCAACAGGCCAGCATTGAACACCTTGCTCAGCCAAATACTGATAGCAATAAAGAAGATAAACGACAAGAGGAACATGAGATTCCCCAAGGTACTAAAAGGCTAGACGGTGGGCCGAAACCCGAATAAGTTATTGTGAGTTTCATCGAGCCAGGGAACACCATACGAATGACTGCTGGATGCTGGCATATGAGATACACACCCTAATTTAAGCCGGGAATTTTAGCTATTTTGTGAAAGGAATAACAAGAGAAGATAGGAGGGATGCCCTGGAACCATCCAAGCCCTGGGATAGTAAGGCACAAAGAGCAAAAAGAACGATATTGGTGATAGTGGGTGGCCCAGAGTTTGAGTCACCCTCCAAGAAACCCAAGGTAGTAGATCTTACAAAAAGAGCAGACCTGTTCAAAGCTTGTCAAATGTACTCACTGGTAAAGAAGCCTCACGCGAACCCTTTGATCATTGGAATTGCTAACCGAGGGTTACATAGTGAAAAGGGCCTAATCGACACTGAGAGCTCGGTCAACTTGATTACCAAATTGGTATTGAAATAGCTGAACATCCACCACACTAGAATTCATCCCGGAGCCAATCTCTTAGTGAGACTCGGGGGTGAGCTCATCCCATCAACAGGATAAGTCACCTTAGAGGTAGAGTTCGGGGACAAGGATGTAACCTGGAGAGGAGAAGTTGATTTTGCGATCGTTGACATATGAGTCGGTTACAACATGATATAGGGATGATGGTTCATAATCGAGTCGAGAGCCATAATTTGTATGGAATACCTTACCCTTCCAGTGCCAACCAAGAAAGGAACATCGGTAGCAGTTGGTGATCCATAAGTAGTTAAGGACATTTATGTGGTATCCATTAAAATGGAAACCGCCTCGTTCGAGGTAAAGGAACATGAGAGAGCAGAGCTAATGGGAGACTTAGAAGTCCTAACCATAGCAGAAGGTAAGATGCTTAAGATCGCAAAGGACCTGAAAGAGGAAATAAAAGCTGCTGGGGTATAAGTGCTGAAAGAACAGCAACACACATTCTCTTGGTCACAAGAAGACATCAAAGGCATACGACCCGAAGTTATGTGTCACAGCATGAATATCGATCCATCTACTCCCTGGTCAAGAAAAAGAAGGGCAAGCATGCTCCAGAGAGCCAAAAGGTAATCGAGATAGATTTTAAAAAGCTAATCGAGGTGGGCCACATCATAAAAATGCATTACCCCAAATGGCTAGAAAATGTGGTGCTCATGTAGAAGTTCAATGGCTCTTGGCAAATGTGCATAGACTTCACAAACCTAAACAAAGCCTGCCCCAAGGATAGTTACCCTTTACCTAGCATTGATCGACTAGTAGACTCAACGGTTGGGTTTACAGTCTATTCCTAATAAGTGTATAGTTACACTTATTATCTTGATATTTTTAATCATAAAACAATGTGGTTTAGAGTCATTTTATACTTCATATAAAAGATTTCACTTGGTATGTAGTTGTTTTTTTATACAAGTGTAGAAACTAGGTGAATCTTGGGAGTGAAATGATCAAAGACGGAATTCTATGCAAAAAGAGTGAAAAAGGTGCAAAAAGATGCGTGGAATGCAAGGAATTGGCTTAGAATCAAAGTTGTCAAAGATCGGTAAAGTTGCAAAGAAGAATCATGAAGAAAAGCATAATTCACAACCATGTCACGATAGTGATTCCTACTCGCGATTATCTATCCCGATCGTGACTTATCTTTCTTCACACATAGTCAGTTACCAACTTATATTTCATGATCGTGACATGTATGTTACGCTCACGAATCATGGGTTTGATCAACTCTTCTCAACTTCCAATCGTTGGATAAGAATGATCAACCGTCATCAACTGTCAGGCGAAGAGACACCTTTTGGAGATAATGAAACCACGAAAAGGTACCTATCCATTGAAGATAAGGATGAAATATTGCATCCAATCACATTGAAGATGATGTAACCCTTCACTAATGGACATAACTATTCATTTGGATAAACATAACCTTTCAAACTCTATAAATAGAGGTTCAAATCAACCATTTCATGGGAAGGATGAAAGAATGAGCGGTGGCATTAGCGTCAGTAGCAGCAGATGGTGTGATAGATAGAGAGTGAAAGATATATAGATTTCGCTAAGTTCAAAGTGTTAGAGAGAAAAATGTATAAGTTATTCGATTCTTATTTCAATCACTAGATTTCTCCACAAATTCGAGCGATTGTTGTATGAGTGTAATTGCAAAGCTCTTATCAATAAAAGTTTCTGTTCTTCAACATTCATTTGTTCAATATTCATAAGGAATAACATCCTAACAGAGGTTCTGTACTAGTCGAGATCGAATTCAAAGTAGAAGCAGGAATTGCGGGAATTGAAGACTCTCATTAAAGAGTGGATACGGTTTAATCAACTTTAGCATTCACTTGCATACCTTACAACTTTACTTTATTTTCTACTTATACTTTCTAATTCGAAGTTTATGATATGTGTGTGTGTTATAACAAGTATTCCGTCTTGCATCATTTATATTAATGAAGTTATATGCTTTCAAGTTAACTTTAAGAGTAGTTTCAGGGTTAACAAGATTTTGTATAATCACTGAATCTGTGATTATAAATCTGTTTAATGAGCTAACATTTTTGGAGTGGTAACTTGTTAAATATGGCTATGTGAGAGCGACCCGTGCTAAGTATAGTATTATTGTTGTCTAGGTTTTTATAAGTGTCATAATTCGTTTACCCTGGATTTAGAAAAGTCATTTCATGTATTGCTCCGTGGTGAATTATAGGATAGTTGAGTGTCTAGAACCGAGTTTGTTGAAGTTATCTAGTGCATAAAAAATTCTTGATTATTTTGCATATTTTACTCCACTATACTTGTTCTTAGGGAATAGCTATATGCTTTGCATCTTCTCTAATCTGTTCATGCATCTATCCATTCATCAGTTTTCCATTCTTATTATCTTTTATTTCGTAACTCTAGTTGATCCTTAGAACCGAATTCTTTCCCTGTGGGATCGATATCTTTTAAAATTACATCCCAACTGTACACTTGCAGTTATCATCATTTTTCTATTTGATAAGTGGTACTGACAACACCTGTTCATATTTAGAACTTTTATATTATCAGTAAAAAAAGTGGCGAACAAGTTTTTGGTGCCGTTGCTGGGGAAGGCAAGTGCGTTCTAGAAATCAAGTTGCCGGGGAAGGCAAGTGCATTTTAAAGATCAAATACTGGAAGAGAACGGTATAGTTTCTAACTATATCTATTTATTTCTTTCCTGAAATGTATAATTTGTCTATCCTAACTTCGATGTGAAAAAGAATATGAAATAATCATCTTGGAGGTGATAAGTCAAACTATTACATCTGAATTCTGAAAAAATAGAAGATTTTCTTCTATTTTGCTTATTCACGTTCGCGAATCCATATCATGCTTGTGAATTCTTAGATAAAACTTTCTATTTCTCAATTCTTGAAAGTCACGATTGTGAAAAACAATCACGATCATGACTTGTGCGAAAACTGTAGCAGTTTAATAGTTATTCGACGGTTATTCTTCCAAACTCTATAAGTTGATGTGCGAATGAATATCACTTTTGACTTCTGAAAATCTGAATTTTTCATCTTTTCAATCAACAATTTATTTCTAAATTTGAAACCATTCCATTCTTTCAAATTCTTTCAATTCAATATGGTTCTAACAAGGAAATCCAATCTGGTTCCTCCCTCAAACCTTCAAGAATGGTATGAGGCACCATTTCCAATCTACTCTCATGATGAAGGAGATCACTACGAGATGACCAAGAATGCTGAATTCAAGAGTTCCTACACTATTAATAGGAATAGTTTCATCAGTCTCGGGGTATATGACAGAGTGATGCACTATCTTAGAGTTGTGAACTTCGTCATTTATGCAAACATGTGCCTGGGAAATAGTGTTGAGAACTGTATGGAGATGTTAGTAATGCTGGCATGGAAGAATGATAAAAAGGACTGCCTGGTTTATAGTCATTAAGGAAAGGAGTAAATATTGACAAGGAAGGCACAAGTATATGGGATTTCCAATGGACAGCTACAACAAGATACCTACTGGATGGAATCCTCTACCAACATGGAACATCCTGACCAGCTAAATTGAGTTCAATCAATTATCTGTTTATAGCTGGTGGATTCGTGATCCTTGTTTACTCGCCTTGCACTTTTACTTATGTGGTGCATTGTTTGGTAAGTCAACTTTCAATATAGTCATTCCTGAAGAATTGTTTGTAATGGAAGCGATTTGGAATGTCACGCCTGTTGATGTTTCAAGAATAATGATGGAGGCACTCATGTCTACCACTCAAAATCCCAAAGTAACAGAATATGGGTGTCATACGATGGTGAATCTGTTGGGACAAATTGGACGAATGCCCTATTCCACTGAGGTCTTTACTAAGGAAAACGAGATTCCAGAATTGACCACGGACGTATTCTTCAAGTATGGATTTCTAGAAAAGTGCATAGGAGAAGATAGGATCAGTCATAATTGAAAATCATGCGAGGAGAGAGTGGATGCTGATTAAAGAAGAGAAAGGGAAAAGGCAAGGGAAGAAGAGCTTAAAGCAACCAAACTCCGGAGAAATTTGAATGAACTTATGGAAGTGTAAATCTTGATTCATAAGAAAATCGACAAAATTCATACGATGATGTTTGACGTTGAGCGAGATTTACAGGAATCTTATTATAAGATTGACCAGTTGACCGAATCGAACCCCTCCGAATGATTATATGCTTTCCATTTAGGTTTAGGATTTGTACAGTTTGTTTGTTGTTTGTTTGCTATGTGTGTTTAGTTTCATTTCTAGTTAAGTCTCTCATAATGAGGACATTGTGTTCTCTAGTGTGGGGGGGGGCACTTGTATAAAATCTCGAAAATCTAAAAAAAAAAATAGAAGAATGAAAAATTTTCTTGATTTTGTGTTGTTTATACCTTATCCATACCTATACTCTACTAAAACATGTTCCATGGTTATTGTGAGTGTTAAGTATTACAAGTTCGATGTTGGTGCAAATTTCGAACAAAGAATTTTTGTTTCGAGTATGAGCGAACATTGAGAGTGTGAGCGCTTTATAGATTGGCACAACATTTAGCATTTGGCAAGGATGAGTGGTGAGTAACATTCGATAGTAACATTCCAAGTAAGTTTCGATATATATTTCAATGTAACATGAATTAGTATAAGTTATATAGTTTTAGTTTAATGCTACCGATAAGTTTTGAGTGGAGTAATATCTAGTAGTTTTCTTATTATGAGTTTTATATGCTATTCTCGAATACGTCCTATAAGTATTGAGTGTGTCTAAAGTATAGGGAAACTATAGCCATAATACTTTGAAAGTGATCAATAAAGGATGAGGGTATTGAGAGAAAATCAAAAGAGAGAGAGGATAACCAATGAGTTATGCAAAAGAAGAGGAATGGTATGGAGCAGAAACTGCAACCATTCAATGAGTAAAAAAAGAAAAAAAAATAGCATAGCACGAAAAATGGGTGCAAAGTACAAATCTGTACTTAAAAAACATATGCTTAAAAAGAGAGAAAGTGGTATGGAGCATAAAATGCAACCACTAAAAAAAAGGAAGAGCGGTATGGGGCATAAAATATAACCACTAATAGTGTTTAGCATCCTAGGTTACCTAAAAATGCCTTAAGATCATTCTTTTCAAAGTGTGGTCTCTTTGTCCTTTATACTTTATATTGTACTTGAGAGAAGGAAATATTGGAGCGAGCATATAATGCTGATAAGAAGACGTAATTTGGTTGGCCCTCCATTAAGAGCGAAGGTATGCAACTGGACTATATAAATTGCACATTACTAATTTGTGGGAAATTTTGTATAATTTACTTGAACCTTATGCAACGTGGGAATGTGGTACTCACTACAATAGTCTTTTGCCAAATGAGATACGAACTTGAATTACCAATTTATACACTTCTGTTGTGTTTACCTAGAGGACAGGGCAAAAGTTTAGTGTGGGGGTGTGATAAGTGTATAATTACACTTATTATCTTGATGTTTTTACTCATGAAATGATGTGGTTTGGAGTCATTTTATACTTCATATAAAAGATTTCACGTGGTATGTAGTTATTTTTTATGCAAGTGCAAAAACTAGGTGAATCTTGGGAGTGAAATGATCAAAGATGGAATTCTATGCAAAAAGAGTGAAAAAGATGCAAAAAGATGCGTGGAATGCAAGGAATTGGCTAAGGATTAAAGTTGTCAAATATCGGTAAAGTTGCAAAGAAGAATCATGAAGAAAAGCATGAATCACAACCATGTTACGATCGTGAATCCTACTCGTGATTGGCTAAATCACGCTCGTGATTATCTATCACGATCGTGACTTATCTTTCTTCACAAACAGTCAGTTACCAACTTACATTCACAATCGTGATATGTATATCACGCTCACGAATGTGACGGGTTTGATAAACTCTTCTCAACTTCCAATTGCCGAATAAGAACGATCAACCGCCATCAACTATCAGGCAAAGAGACACCTTTTGGAGACAATGCAACCATGAAAAGGTGCCTATCCATTAAAGATAAGGATGAAATATTGCATCCAGTCACATTGAAGATGATGCAACCCTTCACCAATAGACAAGACTATTCGTTTGGACAAACACAACCTTTCGCACTCTATAAATAGAGGTTCAAATCAACCATTTCATGGAAAGGATGAATGAGAGGGTAGTGGTATTAGCATCGGTATCAGTAGATGGTGTGATAGATAGAGAGTGAAAGTTATATAAATTTCGCTAAGTTCAAAGTTTTAGAGAGAAAAATGTATAAGTGATTCGATTCTTATTTCAATCACTAGATTTCTCCACAAATTCAAGCTATTGTTGTATGAGTGTAATTGCAAAGCACTTATCAATAAAATTTTCTGTTCTTCAACATTCATTTATTTAATATTCATAAGGAATAGCATCCTAATAGAAGTTCTGTACGAGTCGAGACCGAATTCAAAGTAGACGCAGGAATTGCGGGAATTGACGACTCCCATTAAAGAGTGATTAGGTTTGATCAACTTTATCATTCACTTGCATACCTTAGAACTTTACTTTTTTTCTACTTATACTTTCTAATTCGAAGTTTATGATATGTCTATGTGTCATAACAAGTATTTCATCTTGCATCATTTATATAAATGAAGTTATATGCTTTCAAGTTGACTTTGAGAGTAGTTTCGGGGTTAACAAGATTGTGTATAATCACTGGATCTATGATTATAATGTTGTTTAGTGAGCCAACATTTTTGGAGTGGTAACTTGCTAAATATGGCTATGTGAGAGCGACCCGTACTAAGCAT
>CATIWQ010267370.1:0-13587 GCA_949673415.1 Euphorbia schlechtendalii | reverse complement strand
CCTGCGGGCTGTTTATCTTGCTTTAATTTCAAAGCGTGGGAGCGCCGAGGGGATCTCGCTGATCTGACCCTGCGGGCTGTTTATCTTGGAGGTTTATAGGAAGCTGTATTTACATTGTCTTGAAAGATCCTGAAACACAATTTCATGAAATAAATATACAATACGTCATCCAGGAAATAAATATACAAAACATCAATCGTCAGGCTCCTAGGTAGAATTTTTGAAGAGAAGCTGCGTTCCATGTGCGGGGCAGAATTTTTCCCCGAATGGTAGACAACTTGTAGGTGGTACTTCCTATTCATCTCGTCACCATGAACGGGCCTTCCCATTTGATGCCGAGTTTCCCTTGCCCTTCCCTAGCTTGTGAATCCTTAGTGTTTCGGAAGACTAGTTCGCCTTCTTGGAAGGTCCGAGGTTTAATCTTTTTATTGCGAATGAGGGCGATGGACCGTTTGTATTCCGTCATGCGTATAAGAGCTTGCTCCCGTCTTTCCTCCAGCGAATCTAAGTTATATCTCAACAAATCGTCGTTTGAAGCTCCTTCAATGTAATTCACCACCCTTGCACTAGGTGCGCCGATGTCAACCGGAACCACAACTTCTATTCCATAAGTGAGAAGGAAGGGCCTCTCCCCTATCGTCGTTCGGGGTGTGGTTCTGTAAGACCAAAGGACGTTGTTCAGTTCCTCAAGCCACGCCGAGCCGTGTTCTTGGACTCTTGTTTTGATTCATTCCAAGATAGTTCGATTGGTCACCTCCGTCATGCCATTTGTCCGAGGATGGGAGAAGTTGGAGAAACGGAGTCGTATTTTCAGCCTGTGATAGAAATATTTGAACGCATGGTAGTTGAACTGCGTCCCGTTGTCTGCTATAATTGTATGAGGGATGCCGAAGCACGACATAATGTTCTTGGTAAAGAAAGAAGTGACTTGCTTCGGCGTGATTGCTGACAGGGGCTCGGCCTCTACCCATTTGATGAAGTGATCAACGACCACCATAATCCAGCGCTTCTGCTGCTTCGCTCTTGGTAGGGGCCCTACTAAATCCACTCCCCAGAGAGCGAAGGGACATGCAACTTGTATTATAACCCTCAGCCCGGCCGGTGCCGATGATGTCTTGGCGAAGGCCTGACAAGCTTCACAAGATTTGACCATCCTCTTAGCGTCCAGCTCCATAGTTGGCCAGTAGAAGCCCTGTAGCTTCGCCCTTCGAACCATTGCGTCCTTTTTCTCGTGCGCGCCACAAAGACCCTTGTGAACTTCGCGCAGTATATAATCGGCATCAACTCGGCCCACACACTTCAGCCACGGGTGAGTTATCAATTTACGGTACAGTTGCCTGCCAATAAGTGCGTAGCGAAAAAACTTTCTCACTATTTTTTGAGCTTGGCCCGCGTCAGCTGGTAGCTCATTGTGCTCCAAATATTTGCCGATGGGGGTGAACCACTCGTCCTCCACCTCTGTCTGCAGTACCTCGGCTGTGGGTACGCTGGGAGTTTTTATCCGTAGAGGGATATGTGGGATTAAGATTTCCTGCTCTTCGCTTGAGGCCCCCTATACCAATCTGTCGGCTTCGGCATTCAACGCCCTAGGGATCTGTTCAATGGTCATTTCAGTACCTTCCATTTGGATATCTTTAATGAGGGCAGTGATTCGGTTAAGATAATGTCGCATGGATCCATTCTTAACTTTGTACTCCCCGCCGAATTGCTTAACCACAAGTCCCGAATCGCTGAATATTCTAATGTTGTCGGGTTTGATGGCTTGGATGATCACTAGACCGAATATCAATGCTTCATATTCCGCAGCGTTGTTAGAGGCTCTGAATTCAAGTCTTGCCGCCTGCCGAATCGTTATCCCTTTCGAGCCTTGGATGTATATTCCAATGCCTGCTGCTGTACTATTAGAACTGCCGTCTATGAACATGCTCCAAGCTGTTTTTAGTAGTTCTTTCTGAGGCGGAGCTTCTTGCACGAAGTCTGCTAACACTTGTGCCTTCATTGCTGTCCTTGGTTCAAAGCGTACGTCAAATTCAATGAGCTTAAGGGACCATTCAGCGAGGCACCCTGAAGTTTCGGGCCGTTGGAGTGTTTTCTTAAGCGGTAGGTCTACAATCGTATGGGCTTGGAAATAATGGTGCCACTTTTGGGAAGACACTATCAGGGCGAATGCCAGTTTCTCCATACTGCTATATTTGATTTCAGACCCCTTCAAAGCGCGGCTACCATAATAGACGGGGAACTGCTCCGCCTCCTTTTCTCTGATGAGCGCCATTCCTAGTGCTTCCTTCGAAGTGCTGAGGTATAAGTACAGCGGTGCGCTAGCTACAGGGTGAATCAGCAACGGTGGGGAGACCAGGAAGAATTTGATCTCAGCCAAGGCTATGGCGTAGTCCTCTCCCCACACGAACTTCTTCACTTTTAAGGCTCTATAGAATGGGATGCATCGGCGTGCCGCGCAAGAAATGAAGCGGCCTAAAGCATTGAGTTTGCCATTGAGGTGTTGGACATCTTTAACGTTTCGAGGTTCTTGTAGCTGGAGTACTGCTTTTATTTTGTCAGGGTTGGCCTCTATTCCCCTCTGCGAGACCAAATAGCCTAAAAACTTTCCTCCCGTAACGTCGAGAGCACACTTTTCTGGGTTCAGCTTCAAATTGTACTTCTCCAGTAGAGTCAGTACTTTGGCTATATCGGTTACATGGTCCTCCACGGCTTTACTCTTGATAATCATGTCGTCGATATATAACTCCACCTCCTTTCCTATCTTGTCACCAAATATTTCATTAACCATTCTTTGGTACGTGGCTCCTGCATTCTTGAGGCCGAAGGGCATGACGTTGTAACAGTATATCCCTTCGTGGGTAATAAACGAGGTCTTTTCCTTATCCTCTTCGGCCATTGGTATTTGGTTGTACCCCGAGGCGGCGTCCAGCATGGAATAAATGGCATAGCCTGCCGTGGCATCTACCAACATGTCTATGCTTGGAAGAGGGTAGCTATCTTTTGGGCACGCTTTGTTCAGGTTTGTGAAATTCACGCACATACGGAACTTACCATTCGGCTTCTTAATTAACACCACATTAGCGATCCAATCAGGGTAACGAACTGCCTTGATATGTCTAGCCTCCAATAAACGAGAAATCTCCTCTTCGATGGCCCTTTATCTTTCCGGAGCGTGGTTCCTTCACTTTTGTTTCACTGGCCTTGCCTGAGGAAAGACATTTAATCTGTGTTCGGCGACTTCCGGGTTGACGCCTTTCAGATCCGCCGGTGTCCATGCGAAAGCCTGGACCTTGTCACGCAATACCATTAGGATCTCTTCCTTGGTCTTATTCGTCAATCCTCTAGACATGAGGATGTTCTTCCCTTCTTCCAACGTGACTGCCACCATTACATCCACCGGCTCGGCGACCGCATCTCGATCAGGTTCATCTACTGATAAGGGCTCGATTTTTAGGGACATTAAATACGTCTACTGAGCAGCCTGCTGATTTCCTCGGGCGGTGGCCACTCCTTGATGCGTGGGTATCTGCAGCGTAAGGTATCTGAGGTTAATGACTCCCTCAGATCCAATAATGAGTGGGAGTCCCAGGATTATGTTGTAGGCCAACGAGATGTCTACGATCAAGAATTCCGCTCGAATCTTCCACTTGGGATTACCATCTCCCAATGCAATGGACAAGTTCGCTAACCCGCATACCCGAACGGCGTGCCCTCCGAGGCTGATGAGTGGTGCCTGATGTATGGCGAGATGGTTCGGGGTTTCCTCCAACAACTTCGTAAACTCTCCTAATCATCACGTTGACTGAGCTTCTGGTGTTCACCAGCGTACGGCGCACCTGGTATCCTTCCACCATCATTTCTATTACCAATGCGTCATTATGAGGTGAAAGCTTTCTTTCTTGGGCGAAGGAGTAGCATGTCTCGTTTCCCCTATTTGTGTTATCGTAGTCGAACGTGTTCCTCTTCCTTTTTTTCTGGATGGTCCCGCCGGATAGCACATGTATTATTCCCCTGGGAGGAGGGTCTTCGGCGTTACGTCATTGCCGATGGCTCGTTTCAGCTTCTGGGCTAGGAGGCGGATGACCTGGCCTTTCATCTGGGCGAGGCGGTTGATAGCCTCGTTCTTCATCTCGGTGGGGCGGTCGATAGCCTTGCTCAACATCACAACGAGGCGGTTGATAGCCTTGCTCTGGGTGACGTCTGCCTCCTTCCTCTCACCGTTCTTCTCTGGGTGAGGGATGGAGAAAACGATTCAGTCGACCTTGCGCGACTTTCTTGTTCAGCTCTCGGGCCAATTCTCTACATTCTTCGGTATCATGACCCTCACTTTTGTAGAATTCGCAGTAAGTTCCCGGCTTTCCTTTGTACCTCGTTCGAGGGGGGTATCGGATGTCCTCCCCTTTTTTCTCGATCCACATTAATACCTCCTTCCTCCCGACGTTGAAGGGGAGTGAGTTTTCCGCTTCTCGCCTTGCCAATTCCGGTCGATAAGCCGGCCGGCGTTCTGAGTCTCGCCTTTTATAATCTCTCCGTTTGGCTGGCTCCTCTCTTACCGCGGCCTCGATTTGTTTCGTGTTTCTTTTATGGGTTTCCCATCGTACCCACTTCCTGGCTTTCTGCATCAGCGCGGCCAAGGTGGTAGGTCTCTCGATGGAAATGTCCTTTGCTAGGTCAGCACTCCGACAATTCCTTGCCATTGCTTCGGAGGCTATTTCTATGTTGCAATCTCTGATTTCCAGGGTCACTTTCTGGAACCTTTCTACGAACTCGGCCAGGGTTTCATCTGTCCTTTGTCGCACCATTTGCAAATCCTGGACCGTTCAGCTCGAGGGAATGGATGTGACAAAGTACATGGCGAAGCTTTTAACGATCATGTCAAAGTTCGTTATGGATCCTGGCTTTAGGCTCTCAAGCCAATGGGTTGCCGGCGCCACGAGGATGGTGGGGAATAACTTGCATAGCATGGCATCAGTAGTGTCGGCTGCTTCCATAACTTGGCGAAAGTAGCGTACGTGTGCTGTGGGATCTCCTATCCCGGAATATTCGTGCAGGCACGGCTGCTTAAACCCCTTCGAGAATCTCTCTGTGCGTATATGAGAGCTGAAAGGTGATTCCGTTTCGGCGATGTCGGGTATGCCTGTCTCCATACCCCTTTCTGCTAGGATCTCGTCTATTTTTTTGGCTATAACCGCTTCCAAATCCTCCTGGACGAGCTGATGCTTCTTAGGGGTCGCACGTCTAGACTCCGCTGAACTCCCCTTGCTAATCAAAGGCTCTTTAGAGCGTGCTTTGCGCGCCAGGTCCTTTCGCCTGCCTGGAGATCTTTCTCCCGACTCATCTTCCTGCTTGGTAGACTTGGTTTTTGTCGTTTCTCTCAACGTTGAATTCCCTCCCTTCTCCTGCGATTGAGGGCGACGGTACGTGTAACGTGAACGATCCTGCCTGGTCGGGGGTGGAGAGCTTTGCCGCGTGTGTCGCGTTTCTGACTCGTTTATTCGTCTGTCTTGGCAGAGTTTTCTAAGCACTTCTTACTCCTCTTTCCGCGAATGTAAGATTTCATTCATCATGCTCTGCATCAGTGCCATTCATCATATCTTCTTTTTCCGCCTTCCTTTTTCTTTTCCCACTTGTCCCTGGTCTTGATGAGCTGGGCATTGTTGTCTGCGTCAGGGGAATGTTGGTGACTGCTTTCGCTGCTCCCGCTTTGTCTCTGGGCTCTAGAGTGTCGAGGAGGAGGCCAGTTCTTGGAGGGGGAGATTTTGTCAGTCTGTTTGGGGGAGTAGTCATCGTTCAGGGTTGTTCAGTCCACGCTCACCGCACCAGTTTGATGTCCTTCAGGAATGGTCTTCTAGTCCTTGAGTGTTCCCGGGTCCTGCAAAATAAGTATCCGGCCGGAAGCGTTTCCTGCGAAGACCCTCCGACGATCTAATTAGGTGTTTGAGAAAGGTGGTTTTAGTGTGTTCTTAGAATAATAGTTACCTCCACAGTGAGAAATTAGCTTGCCATTTATAGGATTGCATGTAATGATGACATGTGGGACCCATCTGTAAGAGGTACACGTATGGCAAGCCGCTTGGAGGTCTTGTCCACCGTCGGAGCATTAAATGATTCATCTCTGCCAGTTGGTAATGCATTTAATACGGCAGAGGAGAGAGAGAAGTGTATCAGTGTCGGCGTGGGTTCTGAGGATGATGTCTCAGTTTAAGCGCGGTGGGTAACGCCGAAGGTCATTAATTTATAATACTTTACCTCGGCTCAATGTTACGCTGATAGGGTATCAGCGCGTGTTCGTGCCGAGGTATATCTTTGTTTGACCCATGTAGTTATTTGGATCTTTTAATGAGCATTGAAGCCTTTAATGGGCCTTGATATCAATACCTATAAACAAGGTGAAGGTATACATACATATTGACATGATAACAACCCCTTATGCTGATGCAACTATCTATCTAAGTAACCAGTTCTGAACTATGATCAAATAGCCAAGCCACAGGTAAATAACGATATTTATGCCTCCATTTCTTCACAAAATGAAAATAAACATATCCTAACCTTCTCCGTTATCCAATTCTAAAATTGGTTTATATAGAAGCATCCCTATTAAAGCAAGCCAAGAGGTGTCATTGTACACGTTTAAGGAAACAAATTAACAACTATGGCAATTCAAGCACATCATGAATTGGCAATGAAGTTGATTGAAATCTAGCCCAAACAGCGAACTCTGAACCAAAGTTCCCACAATATCTTCTTTCCAGCGAAATCTGAAATACCAATTCCAAAACAAGTCTAACAAAAATTAAGGAACAATGTATAAACACAGATTATTCGTCAACCACTAAAAGCATGTGATATGACAAAACAAAAAAATTGAACACATCAACATTTCTCACACAGCTCATCCAATTCACACTATTAAAACTACAACAGAATCACAGTACTCTACAATAAAAACTCAAAATAACCAATCAACCACAGATATCGAGTCACAAATCAATAAAATTGAGAGAATAATGCGATAAATCAGACATTAATCGAGGAATTTGGCTTTGACAATCACAGATCTCGTGAAATTAGACAAATACAGCAAATACCATGTTTTTGAAGGGGTTTGAATTATCAGAAAAATCAAAATCGTCCTCCATGGCTACCGGTGATCAGCTCCGGGCAGGACCTCGATGCTATTATGTATAAGAATACAGATCCCAATTAAAACCCGCTGAAATGAGTACAGTATAATATAGGATATACCAGTATTTTAGTAATACAGCAACTCACAAGTACATCCGAGTCTCACAAAATTCTAATATTCATTATTAAAGTGCATTGTATTTTTATTTGCAAAATTTTAGTTCGAAACGAACAAGAATGTTCATTTTCATGATGTAATTAAAAATTGAAAATTCTCGTTTTACTAATTTTTGAAATCATAAACATCATTTTGCATTAAAAAAATATCATAAAATTCTTTTTGTAAAACGATAAACCACAAAGCATGTTTTTTACCCTTAATTTTAATTCCTATTCCATATGCCAAATTGACCAGTATCTCGATTTAAGGCTTAAAAAAGTAAGATTGCACCATATACTGTGACATGCGTTGTGTCTCTTATCGCATTCTTACCCTGATATCACTTAATATATGGAACTTTGTAAGAAGGAGAAATAACATGCTATAGAAAAACCCGCATTTTTTAAGATATTCGGAGACATAATATACTAAGTATGTTTATCTTATTGTGTGTTTTCCCGAAAGGTTAGCAATAGTCCAGTTATATTTTGGATTTCTAATACGATTCTGTAAACTGGGCATTTTAATACTAAAACTGAATCATGTGATAGCACACTGTAAAGGTAATGTTAAGGAAAATGTGACTGTCTGTGACCGACCAATTTGGGCAATGCTTTGATTTGAATGAGAATTTTGTCAAGTCTGAAACTTTGCTTTGATTTGAGAGTTAAATAATAATTAGTGTGATGGAACCATTCAGCTGCAGAATTAGGTAACTGTAACCACCCGTTTTTTTATAATTAAGTTTTGGTTGCAAGTTCCGTTAAAGAGGGTTCCACAGTTTTTGATGATTTTTTTAAATGTTATTATCTAACTACTGGAAGATAAAATAAAATAAAGTTCAGAATTATAAAGACAAACAACAATTTGGGAAGAAATATTATAAGATATGCCATATGGTACGAAAAAAAGAGCCATACATTTGTGTATAAAAATCTGAGATGGCATGGTGCGCTGGACTTGGACCCTTAAGCTATAATCTACCGCTCACCACAATAATATTATTTTTCTATGAATAACCAAATTTTTCCATACGCATGCACAAATCACCTCTTTATTTTTGTATTTCATATTGTATTTTTAATTGTTATTACTAGTCTTCAGGTAATGATAGAGTTGTATGTATGGTGAACAATTCAACAACTTTGCCAAATATTATCGACTCAATCCGTCATTACCCCTCAATTTAACTTTAAAAATTAGATGTTATCCTCAATTTTCAAAATGATCAGTTACCTTCTTTAACTTGGTAAAAAATATATCAGTTTGTCATCTCAATGCCACGTGTCAATTTCTGGTTGGAGAGAGAAAAATAGAAAAATAACATATTTGAAAAGTTAAACTAAACAGATTCTTACTCGTAACGTTAATGGAGCTAACTGGTTTGAAATTGTCAATTTGAGAGAAGAATCTGACAATTTTATAATTTCAGGATGACATCCGAATTTTTGAACCATTATATTTTATTCTAAAAACTACACTCTTACATACTTCTTCAAAATCAAGTAGAAACAACAATTTTAAACTTTAGTAGCATATTAGCAATTATTTTGTTAATGGGTAATTGTAAAAAGAATGGGCATCCAATTATATTCAAGTTAAAAAGTATATCAGAAAGAGAATCCAATAATTTTGCTTTAAGGAAACAATAATAAAGGGTGATCAACTTAATTTGCTTTTAGCACATCGATGTTAATTGATTGATTTGATACAGTAAAATTTCAATTAATAACCCTTTACCTTTGCATAATTTCATTTAAGAATATATTCATCTTTTTTAGATGAAATTATTTGCTGGAGGAGAGAAAAATAATAAAAAAGATAACTCCTTTCTAAAGCTTCCAAAATTAATAAGGCATAATAAAAGGCAAATGGAAAAGGTTTAGATAGATCCCATCTTTATATTAATAAAAGTTTACTTCTTTATTGCTCTTCCTTTTGTCTTTAGTTCTCGAATAATGAAAGCCTCAAAACCATATCTTCTACGTATAAAGCACATCGTTTTGTTATTTTTACTTTATTTATCTACTTTGCAGCCATCCAATAAATTTTTTTTTTGATAGACTGGAGCTATCCAATGATAAATTCAATGTAATATAATTGCACAAGCTGTTCTATATATGACAACACGGACCATACTAGATCCGTTAATAATAATATATTCAATCTAAGTTGAATTGTTAATTGTGTAATTTCTGTAATTGAAATTTCAAATTTTTTTAAGAAAAGAAGTTATGTTGTTCTTGAAAAAAATGCCAGAAATTTTTTAGCAAGTTGATCAAAATTCTATTTTAGGTTGGTTTCTTGCAAAAATTTATATATCATCCACAAAAAGCAGGCAATTACCTGAATAACAAGTCTCTTCAAAAGCTAATAATTGAACACTATTTTTATAATAATTTAATTTTGTCACTATACTTCACCCAAGCCTCCACTCAAACTCTTAGCTGTGTTTTTGACTTGCAAGCTTTGCTGGTTCTGAAAGCAACTGCTCACCCTTCTAGATTATCCAAGAAAATGACTCTCCAAATGCACAATTAATCTTTCCACTCATTACTTCTAATTCAACTTTTGAGAATAAATTTTGCTAATCTGATTGGATTTTTTTTACATTCCATTTCACAATTTTAATTTTTGTTATTTTTTCTGGTTTATATATTCTTTAAATTATAACTATACATCAAACTTTGAATGAAATGACCAATATCTCATATTTTTCAACCAAAACCCTCTTCACATTATATTTAATTATGTTACATTGTCTTTTTTACATGTAAAAGCAACTTTATTCAAAGGAATAAGGAGTATACACACAGTTGAACACATCAAAATTTTATTAAAAACAATCGCATTAAAAAACACCTTTTTTCCTCCGAAAGGCAAGAGAGTGACCAAATGCTTCATAGTACTGCAAACAATATGTTACAAACATCCATAGTTTTTCAACAAAAAAACCTAATCAGTTCAGTTATATTATTGTGTCAATAGATACATGAAAAAATATGAAATAATGATGATAATAACAATAATTGTACATATATGAACAAAAGTACTAAACAAATGAATTAGGAATCTGATGAATCAACCGAATCAACTCAGCTAGAACCCCCTATCCCACCTCGGATATGAAAAAATAAGTTAAGATCAAACTATGTCATCGCCAATGTAATCACGTTCGGACGAAGAAGTCGATAGAGTGATCATTTCATTACAATCGGAAACACTATCTTGCAAGCTCAACAGAAGATGAGAAGTACTAAAAGTCATAGTAGGCCTGGTTGTGGGCACAATAGGAACCTCAGCTTCACCCACAAGCATTTGAACCACATTTCTCATAGTCGGTCTAGCCAACGGGTCAGGGTGTGAACAAGCTAACCCAACAACCAAAACCCTAGTCATTTCACTCTCATCAAACTCACCCTCTAGCCTAGAATCAGCTGCACCTAATAATCCCCCATCTCTATGCAACCCCCAAACCCAATCAACCAAGTTTCCATTAGCCCCTAATTTACTTGTCAATTCCCTCTCAATTGGTCTCCTTCCGCTTGCTACTTCAAGCACAACTGCCCCGTAGCTATATACATCGGTTTTTTCGGTTGCTCTTCCCGTTAGCAAATACTCCGGGGCTAAGTACCCCATTGTGCCTGCTGCAACGGTCGCATCGGGCGATTTGTCATGCTCGACTTGTCTAGCGAGCCCGAAATCCCCTAATCGCGCATTGAACCCTTCGTCTAGCATGATGTTGCTTGTCTTAATGTCGCGGTGGATGACTTGGTTTTCGCATTCTTGATGTAAATAGGCCAATGCGGAAGCCACGCCAAGTAGGATTTTTTGGCGGTGTGGCCATGGCAATGGGGTTCTTGCTTCAAACAATGCCTTGTCAAGGCTCCCGTTCGGCATTAGATCGTAGACTAGTAGAATTTCGCCTTTTTCGTGACACCATCCTTGTAGACGGACAAGATTCCGGTGTCTAAGGGTGCCAATGATGGATAGTTCGGATAAGAATTCGTTCTTTCCTTGGCTGTTATGGCTACATCTTTTTACGGCTACAATGTCGCCGGTTGCCGGCAATATGCCTTTGTAGACGGTGCCGAATGCGCCGTGGCCTATGATTCTGTTGGCATTGAAGCACCTTGTTGCTGATCGGAGCTCTTTGTAGCTGAATTCTTTTGGGGTTTTGATTATCTCTGATGCAAAAGATTCCGACTTTTTGACATGTTTGTACTTTTTGGAGAAAACCCAGATGATAACTCCGGCGAAAATGGCGAAAAAAGCACTCGCTGTAACTACTCCGGCGACCGCCCCGGGACCTTCCTTGCAGAGCTGGTTATGACAAGAGGACTTGCTGTTCTTCTCTTGAGCAGCCGAATGAGAACTTAAAGGAGCCAATGACGGCGCCGGTGGAGGAGAACTGGCAGAATTGGCCGTCGGATTCATTAAAGTAGTCGTCGGAGGCGGCGGAGAGCCCGAACCCGAAATAGAATCAAAAGATGAACTAAAACTCCACCATTCAATACTGTGAACCTCAGTACTTCCCTGTGTAGAACCAGAGAATCCAACATACATTAAATCATTAACATACTGATCCAGATCAAGATCCAATTGCAGAATCGGCTGCTTCGGTTTAAGATTCGAATACGAAACCCATATATTCAAACCCAGATTCAACCCGTCATATTCGATCCAAACATTAACAAGATCGCCGCTTTTAAGATCGACATTAATTGAATCCAAATCCGCAATTTGAGTAGAAATCATACTGTTTAGATCCAAACCCACATGATTCCCATTAATATCCTTAAATTCCACATCCATAAGAGTGTCAAATTCCACCGCTACAAAACCCGAACCGACTCCATCGGAATTCAAGAGCCCGAGACACCCACCGGCGGCGCCGATTGATTCGGCGTCCGGCGAGAGGACAAATGCGATCCCACCGCCAATTGAAGATGGGTTTAAATTAGCAACGGAGAAAGAGAAGAAAGTAGTGAAACTGGAAACGGAGTGAGTTCCGGGTTGCCGGAATCTAATTGGCTGGGAGTAAAGAACTCTGCCGGCGCCGGAGTTGGGGACGGCGAGGTCGCGGGTGAGACGGACACTCCCATTGTTTAAATGAGCGTCTCCGATGAGCTTTAAGCTGGTTAAAGTTAGGGTTCCGAAATCAAATTCAGTGGAGGAAGAAGCAGTGATGATGAAGAAGAGAAAAGAGAGTAGTGGTGAAAAGGGTGAAAATACAATGCGTGAAATTCTGTGAAGAAGAGATGACATTTGGTTGGTTAATTGACTGCCATTAAACAGAATTTAGAAGAAAGTTGGAATCTTTCAGTGAAGAAGAAGTTAAAATCAAAGGAAGAAGAAGAAGAAAGAAAGAGTTGAATTGAGTTTGGGTTAAAAAGAGACGAAGAGAAATTAAAATTAAGGAGGAGGGCATTGGCAGGGAATCCGATGGAAAGTGAAGAAGACAGGTGGTTGGGTGGTGTGACACGTGTCCATTTCTAACGGTTATTTTTCCTTTTCTTTCTTATGATATATTTTTTTCTTTTCAGCAGTGTTAGTGTATACTGTATAATCTTTTGTTGTTGTCTTAATCTGGTTTCAGTATAGTCTTGCGGCTGAAAGCCGTTTGTGATACTATTAGATACAAATAGAAGTATTAGATGATATTAGATACTGATATCAAGACCCATTAAAATCTCAAGCCCATTAGAAGATCTAAAAATTACATGGGCTAAACAAACATACACCTCGACACCACCACGCACCGAGACCATGTCAGCACGACATCTCGCTGAGGTATAGAACCAAATCAAATAACCTTCGGCGTTACCCACCGCCACTTCGCCGAGACATCACCCTCAGAACCCACTACTCTGACGTTTTCCTCTCCTCTGCCGCATTTAATGCATTACCAACTGGCAGAGATGAATCATTTAATGCTCCGACGGCGGACAAGACCCCCAAGCGGCGGACCACACGTGTACTTCTTATAGATGGGTCCCGCATGACGTCACTACACACAAATCCTATAAATGGCAAGTCTCCAACTGAAAAGAGGGTACGTAATCATAAAAAGAACTTTACCAAAACCCCTTTACTCTGACCACTGACTAGATCGTTGGAGGATCTTCGCCGGAAACACTTCCGGCCGAAGATTTGTTTTGCAGGACCTTTGAAGACTCGATAAGCAGAAGATCACTTTTGAAGGACATCAAATTGGTGCGGTGAGCGTGGAACGAACAATCCTAAACAATGACTAGCCCCCCAGACAGACTGACAAAATCCCCTCCTCCGAGAACTGC
>CATIWQ010267329.1:0-23739 GCA_949673415.1 Euphorbia schlechtendalii | reverse complement strand
ATGAGAGAGTGGTATGGAGCATAAAATGCAACCACTGAAAAAAGGGGAGAGTGGTATGGAGCATAAAATGCAACCACTGAGAGTGTTTTAGCATCCTAGGTTACCTAAAAATGCCTTGAGAGAAATTAATCAAAGTGTGCTTTGTATGTCCTTTATACTTTATACTAATGTTAAAAGAAGGTAATATTCGAGTATGCATATAACGCTTATATGAAGATGTGATTCGGTTGACTCTCCATTTAGAACAAAGGTATGCAACTAAGCTATATAAATTGCACATTACTAATTTATGGGAAATTTTGAACTTCTACTTGAAATCTTTTGCGATGTGGGAATGTGGTACTCACTGCAATAGTCTTTTGCCAGATGAGGTACGAACTTGTTTACTAATTTATACACTTCTGTTGAATTTACCTTGTGGACAAGGTAAAAGTTAAGTGTGGGGGTATGAAAATTGTATATTTACACTTATTATCATATTAATTTTATACATTTAACACTATGAATTAAGTCATTTTTATACTTCATATAAAAGATTTCACGTGGTATGTAGTTGTTTTTTATGCAAATGTAGATACAAGGTAAATCTTGAGAGTAAAATGATCTAAAGTGGAATTCTATGAAAAAAGAGTGAAAAAGGTGCAAAAAGATGCATGGAACTTAAAGATTTGGCTTAAGATCGAAGCTGTCAAAGATCGGTGAAGTTTCAAGGAGAATATTGAAGAAAAACTCAATTCACGGTCACGATAATCATTCGTGGTCGCGACTTGTATGCTTCAGAAATAGAAGTCTGCCAATCAAAGATTGAAGGTCGTGACTTATATATCACGGTCGCGACTTGGATGGTTTTCTAGTTTTATCTTCTTAACTACCAACCGCTAAATAAGCATGATCAACCACCATCAACTACCAACGATAAGACACCTATCAGAAGTCAACCAATCATGAAAAGGTGTCTATCCATTGTGGATTATATCAAAGCTTCTCAACCAATCATAATGAAGAGACACAATCATTCACCAATGGACACAACTCTTCGTATGGATAGACGTAACCCTTCATACTCTATAAATAGGGCTCCAAATTCACCAATTTCGTGGCATGGATTGTGAGTGATTATGTGTGTGTTATAGTGCATGTGTATACATAGATAGAGAGTAAAAAATGTCTGGATTTCATTAAGTTCATAAGTGTTAGCGAGAAAATGTATAAGTGATTCGAATCCTTGTTCGATCATTAGATTTCTCTATATTCTTGAGTGTTTGTTGTATGAGTGTAATTGCAAAGCACTTATCAATAAAAGTTTTCATTCTTCAACATTCATTTGTTCGATATTCACAAAGAATAGCATCCTAGTGGAGGTTTTGTACGAGTCGAGATCAGATTCAAAGTAGACGCATGCATTGGGGGAATTGACGACTCCCATTAAAGAGTGGATACAGTTTGATCAACTTTAACTTTCACTTGCAAACCTTACAACTTTACTTTGTTTTCTACTTATACTTTTTATTTCAAAGTTTATGATATGTCTATGTGTTATAATGTGTATTTCGTGTTGAGTCTTTTATATTAATCAAGTTATATGCTTTTGAGTTAACTTTAAGAGTAATTTCGGGGCTAACAAGATTGTGTATATTCACTAGATCTGTGATTATAACGTTGTTTAGTGAGCCAACATTTTTGGAATGGTAACTTGCTAAATATGGCTATGTGAGAGCAACCCGTACAAAGCATAGTATTGACATTGTTCAGGTTTATATAATTGTCTTAATTCATTTGCATTAGATTTAGAAAAGTCATTTCATGCGTTGCTCTGCGGTGAATAATTGAATATCCGAGTATCTAGAACCAAGTCTGTTAAATTAACCTAGTGAACATAATAAGTTCGATGATTTTGCATATTTTCTTTTCTATACTTGTTTATAGGGAAAATATATACTTTTTATCTTTTCTAATCTTTCATACATTTATCTATTCATCCATCATTCTAATCCTCCTTTCCTAAACTTTACATTATTTTCTTTTCTTTTCTTTTTATTCTACTTCCCTATTTGATCTTTAGAACTAGTCCTTCCCTGTGGGATCGATATCTTTTAAAACTACATTTCAACTTTATACTTGCAGTTATCATCATTTTTCTATTTGATAAGAGGTACTAACAACACCTATATTTTTTGTGAAAAAGTTTTTGGCACCATTGATATATAGTCGAATCTTGTGAACAAACTATTAAACTTTTCAGTAGAAAAGTGGTGAACAGTTGGACCTACCATCGGAGCAGCAAAATCATAATAAGGCCCTATTCATCAAGGTCAATATTTTCGACAAGGCCATCCCTTGTATCATGGTAGATGATGGGTCGGCTCTGAATCTATGCCCACTGAAGGTGCTGCTATACCTGGGTTTGAATGAAGGCATGTGAGAAAGGTCGAATACGGTTATCCGAGCCTATGACGATTCCAAGAGCAGAGTGGTAGGAACATTCACCACAGCTGTGATAGTAAATGGAGTGAAGTCTGAAGTAAAGTTCACGGTGCTGGATATACCAGTCTCTTACTCCCTACTCTTAGGAAGGCCTTAGATGGGCATTGTCCCCTCTAAGCTCCACCAAAAGATAAAACTTGTTTATTAAGGGAAATCAATTGCTATAGAGGCATATAAGGAATCCGTAATGGCGGTAACAACTTTCACCGAATAAGGTATGGAAGGATTAAGGGTGGCAATGATTAATCACAAAGAAGAGAAGAAGAAAAAGAAGATTCCTATGGAGTACCGTTATTTATCGACGGGTCTAAAGAAAATTATGAAGAAACATGGGTTCGTTCTTGGGAAAGGACTCGGAAAGTGCCACCAAGGAGTGGCGGAAGCCTTTGATCCTCTTTTATTGACTCCCATAGCTGGATTGGGATTCACCTCTGAGTAAAAAATTTACAAGCACAAATGACCATCCTTCTGCAATATGGTCAGTGTGTGCACCATTGAAGGGGAGTGGCAATACCTAGGGGAGAGTGAACCAATACTGGTAGGAGGAGAGTTTGTACAAGGATTCAAAATTTTTGAAGACATTTTCGATTTCTCAAAAAAGTGTATTTTGGCTTCAATTATTGAGTCTGTGGATGGCTTAGAAGAAGTTGATAGCCATGAAGAGGTTGACATGGGAGAAGGAGCATAGGTTACGGCTCTAGAAGAGGTAGTTGCAGCTACCCAAAATAAGGGAAAGGCAAAAATATTTATAGAAGATGAACTTGAACCTAAACCGATGGAAGATGAGGTCCAGGATGCCATCAACGCAGTCGTAATGAAGAAGCAAGATGGAAGTACAAAGGAACAACTAGCTGCAGCTACGGAGGCCATCACTAAAGCCGCCACCATGGAAAAGAATGCAGTACTTGCTGAGTTCGCCCTCGAGGAGTCAGATGAAGACCCTCCGTATGTGGAGAAAAATGATGCTATCAATGTAATCTTTAATATTTGAAACATTTTTTATGTTAATAATGCTACCTACAAGGCATATCAATAAATAGATCGAGACTTTGCTTACTTGTGTGATGTTTCGCCAGATGGCAGCATGCATTTTCACGATCATTCGTATAATGTCTTTAGCATAACTAAGACATCATTACATGAACTAAATTTAAGTACGGATGAATCACCTAAAATGGTGATAATTTTGAGTGACCTAACTCTTGAAGAGGAACATAAGATAACAAACATACTTAGAAAACACGTGGTAGCGTTTGCTTGGTCATACGAAGACATGCCAGGGGTGGATAGGGAGATCGCTGAGCATCGAATTCCTACTGATCCACGAGTCAAACCTGTCAAACAAAAGTTGCGAAGATTGCGACTCGAATGGGCTGAGAAGGTGAAAGTGGAACTAACCAAGCAGATAGAGGCCAAGTTCTTGGAAGTGGTAGAGTACCCTACCTAGCTCACCAACATCGTACTAGTTACAAAGAAGGATGGCAAGGTCCGAGTCTGTGTGGATTTCAGAGATTTGAATAAAGCCTCACTAAAGGACAACTTCCCTCTTCCTCATATAGACGTCCTCATCGATGGCGCTGCTAGGGCCGCTATGTACTCGTTCATGGATGGCATCTCAGGGTATAATCAAATCTTCATGGCTATTGAGGATAAGATCAAAATCGCCTTCATCACCGAATGGGGGGTTTATTTTCCTACACTCAGGAAGAGCATCTAGCAGTCCTCGATAGGTTCCTTACCCGAATCGAGAAGTATAACTTACATCTAAACCCTGAAGAAGTGTGCATTTGGGATCACATCAGGAAAACTACTAGGGCATATTGTTAGTCAAAGGGATATAAAAATAGACCCAGACAAGAGCCAAGCCATCAGAAAAATGCATGTGCCAAAGACTGAGAAAGAAGTACGAGTATTCTTGGGATCCTTGCAGTATGTCAGTAGGTTCATTGCCCTCTTAACTACCATTTGTGATCCAATCTTCAAATTACTACGAAAATAGCAACCGGTGGTGTGGAATGATCAATGCAAGATTGCATTTGAAAGAATCAAACAATACTTTATCAAACCACCTATCCTACAACCTCCCATTCCAAGACACCCTCTCATTCTTTACTTAGCCATTGAAGAATCCTCCGTAGGGGCAATGCTAGTGCAAGAACATGATGACAAGAAGGAGCATGCGGTATATTACTTTAGCAAGAAATCGCTAGAGTATGAGATCCGCTACACGTTGGTAGAGAAGATTTGCTCTGCAATGGTATGGTTGACCAAAAAACTATACCATTACAGCATGAAATACTTATGCTGGTCTCCCACATTGGCAGGCAAACTTTCCCAGTGCTTGTTGCTTTTCTCTGAATTCGACATTGAATACATCATGAGGAAGGTCATCAAAGGGCGAGCGGTTGCCGAATTCTTAACCAATCAGTTGATGGACTCTGATTATGTGGAAAACTTGGAGTTCCTGGATGAACAATTATCCTTGGTAGAAGGTCAAGAGGGAATGGACCATGTACTTCGATGGTTCCGTGAATCGTAAAGGGGCGCACCTAGGAGTAATATTGATCACACCGCAGAATAAAGTCATCCTGTTATCTAAGCATTTAGAGTTCCCGGTCACAAATAATGAGGTAGAGTATGAAGCTTATCTATTCGGCTTGGAAGTGCTGAGAAATGAAAGAGCCAAAGAAGTCTACGTCATCGAAGATTCAGCCTTGGTGATTTGGCAAGTGACCGACGATTGGGAGATCAAGGAAGATTCACTCCATCCATATCTAGATGCAGTCTGGGTAGCCTCTACCAAGTTCAAAAAATGTGTCTTCCATCATGTGTTACGAGAAGATAATCAAATGGCATATACTTAGCCACTCTAGCCTCCATGTGGGAAGGACCTCAGGCTCAACCCATCAAACCATTAATTCTACAATCAGCCATGGAGCCTATTATTGCCGAGCAATGACAGTTAATGCAGATTCAGATTTCGACTGCTGGTACTTAGACATCATCCAATTTTTGAGGGATGGGATTTATCCTGACGAAGCAACGGACTCAGATCACACCTCTCTTCTCCACTTAGCCATGCAATTCCGACTTCTTGATAATGACCTATTCCGACGTAGTTCGGAGGGATTATTGCTTCGTTGCCTGAATGAGAAAGAGGCTCTGCTTGTAATCAGACGACTACATGTGGGTGATTGTGGGCCATACATGAATGGCTTAGCTCTAGAAAAGAAGATTCAACGTCAAGGATACTATTGGACTACTATGGTTACAGACTGCATCACGGAAGTTAAAAAATGCCATGAATGACAAATCTATGGCGACCTTAGCCATCTGCCTCCCTCTGATCTCCACAACTTATCCACTCCTTGGTCGTTCTTAGCATGGGGGATCGACATAATTGGAGAGATTCATCCTTCCTCCAGTAATGGGCACAGATTCATCATAGTAGTAGTTGATTACTTCTCTAAGTGGGTGGAAGCTGAATCCTACTCTAGTATCACCGCTAAGAAAATGGCCAAGTTCATAAAGAAGCACATCTTCACATGATATGGGATCCCCCATCACATCATCTCAGATAATGGAGTCCAATTCTAAGGGGCAACAATAGAGCTGATTAAGAGATACGGTATTGAGCATCATCACTCTTCACCATTTAGACCACAAGCCAATGGAGCAGTTGAAGCAGCTAACAAATCCATAAAGAAAATCTTGAGTAAGATGGTGACTACTTATTGAGATTAGGTGGATAAGCCACCTTTCGCTGTCTGGGGCTACAGAACGAGTATTCAGACTCCCATAAACCAAACTCTGTTCTCACTAGTATACAGAATGGAAGTAGTTTTGCTAGTGGAAACAAAGGTAGGATCTTTGAGAATAGCCTTGGAAGCCAAGTTAGGAGAGTCAGAATGGGTAAGAGCCAAATTCGAGTAGCTTAGTATGATTGATGAGCATCACCTTAAAGCCTTAGACCATTTGCAGATGTATCAGCAATGAATGGCCAGGGCGTACAACAATAAAGTCAAGCACCAGAGGTGACCCTGAAGACAGGAGACTTAGTGTTGAAGCAATTAAAGCCTTCAAACATGGACGTTAAAGTTAAGTTCATGCCCAATTGGGAAGGACCGTTCGTAGTAAAAAAGGTGCTGAGTAAAGGGGCAATCAAGATTATGGATATGGAAGGTAACAAGTTCATCAACCCCATCAATCAAGACAGGCTTATGAGCTATCAAGTTTAGGAAAAGAAATAAAAACAATACAAGAAAAATTAAAAATGTGTGTAAATAAGCCCGTCAGCTAACACTCTGTTGGTTGAGCAAAAAGTAGGGCATTTTTTCTAAAACTTAGGATAATAAGTGATAAATAAACTCATTAATTAGAATGAGCATTGTGATGGCTAGCTAATGACAGGAGTCAGGTCACTCGAAACATTTATACTTCGATTTATTTCATCGACGAAGATATCATTTCCTGTTAAAAATATTTATGTGCATGAATGCCAATGGTTGAAACATCACAAGTAAACAACAAATATCTTACAATGCAATAGTTTGTACTTAGGAGAAAGAAAAGACAAATAAATCCAATAGAATCTTACCACATTGGTATACTCTAGGAAAAAGTTGATTAGTTTTATTCTTTAATAGCATCATTTATGACAAATTACCAAGCCAACTTCATCTATTATCGTAAGGACTCAGCCTATTTTCCTCCCTTAATCATTCACGAGTCACCCGGGCATTGAATCGTAAAAGATAAAAGAAAAACAACATCAAATAAATGTGGCAAAATTTTACAAACCCTAATGTATCAGAGGTAAAGTAAATGAAAGTACATCAAAAGTTACGCTAAAAAGGCCACACTGGCCAACTAACTACAAGAAGCCTAATCACTACTAGTCGAGCCATTTTACTCCTCCTCTTCTCCGCCAAGAGACTCCTGGATCCTGCTCACATGATCAATGTCATCCTTGGAACCTTAGGACAGAGAATAGATCCTCCAGACACATCTCACCTAATACCGACGACCCTCATCCTCCTCAACTGCTTAGCAAAGGCCCGATCCTCAGACTCAGTTCTCTTGACCCCGGCCATCGTTCTCCCCTTGCTTTTGCCCTTGTCCTGTGAGAGAGCCCTCTTTGTCCTCTGGATATGCTGCTGCGCCAATGCCAGCTGATCCCCCAGCTCCCCAGCTCTAGCCTCCACAATAGATCAAGCATTGCGCTCTAGCGCAAGCAAAACCTGGCATTAAAAATCTCATATCATGTCATGCATACACAATCCATCATTACATCACAATCAAATCATGCATGAAGTATTATCACATAGGCAACCAGCGAAAACTGAAAGAGAAAAAGTGGAAAGTCTTACCCCGAAGTGTTATTCTGCATGATAATCAGATCCCTGGCTGACATGTACTGGCGCGCCATCCTCTCTGCCTCATCTCGTCGAACTTGACAAAGTGAAACGTTAGTGTAAAGGTAAACTAAAACGAGAAGAAGCATGGGAAGAAAGGATCTCACATGAGTAGTGTCCTGGGGGATGAAGTCCAGGATATGATGGCTGGTGGAGAGCACCATAGAGGTAGTATCCCCAACCAAGGAAAGGAGAGAGAAGGCCACATCCATAGGCATAGCTATACAGCCCTCTACGATACCTGGGGGTGGCATGGAAGGGCCCTCTGACTGCCCGGCCACAACAGGGACGTGCTTGCTACCTCCAGTCTTCAATCATACACAAAAGGTCATTAATCAACTCAAAGGAGGAGCACAAAGTAAGCAATGTAAATGTGATAAGAGAAGAAGGCATGCCCTGGGAGTGCTGACCTGAGAAGGTTGTGAAGTATGAGTTGCGGGACTGTAATAGGCATTCGCATCAGGTATATCTCCGCCAGGGCCACCATTATCATCACCGCCCTGGCCATCACCATCATCATCCTCATCCTCATCCTCCACGTCCTCATCATCAAGTAGTCCCGTAGCAGCCCTACATAGGAGGTCCTCGGCATGGCGACGATGCCATAGCTCAGAGTCATCCTGCCACAATCGAGGATAGGGTGGCAGGAGCAAAGCCATATGGGCCCGATAGTCACCCTCAATGCACTCGAATACCACGCCGTTCCCCTCAAAGAACTCCATACAGTCAGCCACGGTTTTGATAGTTAGATGAGGCCAGAACAAGCCCATCAGAGGATGAGGAGGTACTGGTAGGCAAAAAACGGGGGAGATCCTCCAACTCCAGAGCCTCTCCCTGAAAAACCACTCGAAGGATCTCGAGCTCTCTAAGACGAGGTGGTGGTCGTCCACGTCCTTCCTCGCTGCCATAACATCCTCTTTATTGGGCACACCCTCCCAGGGATCCTCCACGATCTGCACAAATACGAGCGTAGAAAATATAGCAAATCAATCATTAACTCACCTCAAGAGATTTGGGTGATGAGTAAAGCTCCAAAGCAAAAACGGGGAATAAATGATCCCAGGAGAGATGGCGAATGCACTCATGGTAGCCGGTCCTCCATTTACACAGGCCATTGACCTGACCACACCATCGGGGGAGGAAAGCAACCCCTAGCTCCGGAAAGCCCTCAAAGGTAGGGGAGGAAGTATCTGATACTTAAAAGCCGAGATCTATGAAATAAATATAGCAAGTCATGTCAGTGCAAGGGCCAAAGCTGCCAAAGAAGCAACTCGTAAAGAAGAATAAACATGTACCTGAAGGAGGAGGTGACTAAGCTTGAGGGTCTTATTGTGTACCCTCATGGCATAATCCAAGTCGTAGTACATATGGCCAAGTATAGCTCGAGGTCAGTTCCAGCTCGGGATATTCGCTACATCCTCAACTGCCAATATCAATCCATAATTGATCTTGCTGGATGATATGGGAAAAAAGATGATGGACAGGAGGCTGACAATGAAAGCCCTCACTGCCTGAGGGTGAAGCTGCTCGGGAATCGGTCGAATCCTCTTTTAGTAGTTGTAGAGGTGATTATACGCCAACTTTCCCGCGCGGGCGAACACACCAAACAAATCCTCCACCCTGCTTGCCACCCGAGTCAAGGTAGGAAACCTGTCTAGTTGACATCAAAATGAATGGTAGAGCCATCCCAGCTCAAGCCCGTCATGGCCACGACATCGGAGGAAGTCATAGTCAACTCGCCAACCGGTAAATGGAAGGTGTGCGTCATCTCCAACCAGCACTCCACCATTGTAATAAGGGCAGCATTCGACAAATGAGGCATCTGATCAGGGAGCACACTCACGATACCCCCAAAACCAATGGCCCAGATGGCCGCCTCCAGATCCGCGTCCCCTAGTATCCTTGCCCACCAGGAGCTCAAAGTGTGAATCCTAATCGTATTCACAAAACAATACAACTACAAAAAGAAAGCAAAAGAAGTGGTCATTATTACATCTACGATACTATTTTACCCCTCAAAATCAGGAAAAGAGGGAACAAACAAGCCCCTAAATCTAAATTTTATCTCAAGGCATAAGTAAACACGTAGGAAATCAGCCATTTTTAGCATAAACATAAGTTAAAAATGAAGAAAAGGCGAAAACACAACGAATACAAACTGCTGAAGCTAACAGTGGTGTCGGTGTTACCTAACATCAGTATCGATGTTAGGTCTGCAACCCTAACATCAGTACCGATGTCAAGGTTGCAGAAACAGAATAGTTTCTTTTTGCGATTTCCGGCAAAAATTATCCCAAAAAATCTAAATTTCATGAAATTAAACATCCTAAACATCTAAATGACCCTAAATGCTACCTATTCATTGACCGATTCCACACGAAATCGGTTCCAATCCAAGTTTTAGCCTAAAATCCTAAAAAATCCAAGATCGAAAAATGAAGGATTCTCGGGTTACTTGGATATTCGAGACATGCTCGTGAACCCTCGAAATGAGGGAAGTGATAGGAGAGGTGAGGGAGTAGCCCACGAACTCATCCGAGGTGTCGAAACCATAACCCAAAGCCATAGAGCACAAAAGGAGTATCAGGTTTGCCGAATGAATCGGGAGAGATGAGGCGGTAATGTTGCGGGGTTTCTTACCCTTAATCTTAGTCCTCATGATGGAAAGTCGAAAATTTCGCCCGAAAAGAAGAAATGGGAGATTTTGGGAGGAAAAATTGAAAATGAGAAAGAATGGAAAACGATTGAATTTTTCCAGAATTTATACATTCTATCCCTGAGGATGCGACATCGGTACCGATATAGGTAATATTGGTACCGATATCGCAACATCGGTACCGATATTACCAATATCAGTACCGATATCGCAACATAGGTACCGATATTACCAATATCGATACCGATATCGCAACATCCATACCGATATTACCAATATCGGTACTGATATTAATTTTTTTATACTTTTCTTTTCTCTTCTTTTTGCAGAATTAATCTACGATAAGAGATTTTCTACCATGACAACATAGGCGAAAACCATTTTCTGACTTATTACAGTCAATGGACCTATTATGGTCCACATTTTCTGACTTATGACCGTCACTGGACCTATTATGGTTTGCATTTTCTGACATATTACAGTCAATGGGCATATCACTATTCACATTTTCTAACTTATTACAGTCACTGGACCTATTACAATCCGCAGTTTCTGACTTATTATAGTCAATGGACCTATTATGGTCCATCTTTTCTGACTTATTATAGTCACTGGACCTATTACGATTCGCATTTTCCAACTTATGACAGTCAATTGACCTATTACTGTTCGCATTTTTCAACTTATGACAGTCAATGGACCTATAACGGTCCACATTTTTTGACTTATTATAGTCAATGAACCTATTACGGTTCACATTTTTTTACTTATTACAGTCAATGGACCTATTACAATCTGCATTTTGTGACTTATCACAATCAATAGACCTATTACGGTTCGCATTTTACGACTTATCTCAATCAATGAACCTATTCTGGTCCTCATTTTCTAACTTATTACAGTCACTGGACCTATTATAGTTCGTATTTTCTAATTTATTACAGTCACTAGACCTATTACGGTCCACATTTTCTGACTTATTACAGTTAACTGACTTTCTATAGTCCATACCCCTTCGAAACCTTTCCTTACAAAGTGGAAAGTCGAAAACCAAGGGGAAAATATTAACGAACAGGTAACTCACAAGGAGCATAGGGAAATTGCTCATGCCAACATTACGCTAGGATGCAAAGCCTTGGATTATCACGAAGACCCCATACCGAGAAGTGCCAACCGTGACTGATCAGGTATCATTTCTGAACCCCGCTGCTCTTTCAATCGTGGGACCATACTGATCTCATATCAACAGTGATCCCAAGAGGGGTAGCCTGTGAGCACGGGATTTTAATCCTCACTTACGAGTTTGATGATGAAGTTGTAATTTATTTTCCTTTGCTAGCCTTCCACTTTGACAAGGTCTCGAAGGTCCTCAAGAGAAGCATTCCTCATTTCTTAAGAACCTTAGATATTTTTTAAGCCGCCTCATCAATAAACAAGTCCAATTTGAACCAAAGTTAGACCAAAAATCCAACATTAACACTGATGTCACTAACATTGCTACCGATATCGTAATATCGGTATCGATGTTACATCGGTATTGATGTCATGTTGTGACATCGGTACAGATATCGATATGATAGTAGTAGCACAATAATTGCAGAATTCTTAAAAATTGGCATAACCCCACTAATTAAGACCAGTCACCTACCTCACTATTAAGGTGGCTGGAAAAGTCACTCCATAATGTTAGAAGTGACATTAATGGAGGAGAAAATGGGGAAAATACCAAAAAGCCTAAGTGTAGGCTTTTTGAATTGGATTGAAGGGAACTCACTATAAAAGGGGGCTCATATTCTACATTTAGGAGGGGGGAAGAACACATATAAAAGAGAGAATATCATATGTTTTCATGCATAATACAAGAAAAAAGAGAATTCATTTAACAAAATTTAGATTTTCATGTCCTTAGTTCACACTTGTGACCAAGCTAATTTCAATCATCTTTGCTAAGTCTTAATTATATAAAACTTAGTAAAGAAGTCATTAACATAATCATTAACTACACAAAAATCATTTCACTTTAAGTTTGTGGAGCAACACTTGCCCCATTACTCGGTTTTCCCAAGCCAAACTACCTTGTCAACCAAACAAACAAACGATGAGGGTTTCCCGGAGGAACTTTGTGGATCTTGAAGAAGTGGATTCTTAACTACCGGGTAAGCCTCTGAGTTCCTAGAGTTTATGTTTACATATATACGTTATTTTCATTTTTGCACACCAATCTGTTTTTTGGGAATTTCGGTATGACGTCAAATATTTTTTAGTATTTTGTCTATATAAACATATTCTACACATCTTGAGCTTTCCGGAATGATAAAGATCATCTAAATCGGTTAAGTATAGCAAAAGTTATGATCGTTTGAAGTTTCGGATTTTTGTTTTGCTATTTTTGCGAGGTTTTTTTTTGTGTTTTCTGCAGGTCTGGACCTATGATGTCGATACCGACATTACCAACATCAGTACTGACATTACCAATATTTTTGTAGCACTGACACTGATGTTGCAACGCCGACGTCGGCGTTACCTCTTTTTTCCTCAAAAATACAATTTTATATATTATGCATTAATATGGGTTAATTAAAAAAAATAATTTGTTTACATGAACATATTAAGATTAATATAATAATTTTATATTAATCTTTTGGATATATTATGAGAGAAAGTTTAAATATTGGTTCCCTCTTAACCGGGGTAAAATTATTACTGTATTTGACTTTCCTCAGAATATATACAGAAGATAATGATTTTGTTCATGGGTCTAGAATTATTTATTACTTCAATTTATTTGTAAATAATTAAGTTTAATTTAGGAAACCCCCACGAAGAGAACCCCGTTCTCGGATATTCAACCCGACAAAATTCACATGCGGCATTTTCATTAATAAAATGAGTAACATACTTGTATAAAAGTGAATCATTTTTTATTACAAAAATCATGAGCCTTTGTCGGCACTTTTTTATTTAACTAGGCCACACTAGTCTTCCAAATATTAAAATCAAACATATTTGGTGCACTGGCACATATTTGTGTTGTGAAAATATTCTGTACTAACCTTTGTGGATGAAGGTAGATTAGGTTAGATGTATGTTAGGATTTATTTTCCTTCGGGTATCGCATTTTTTAATAAAAATTATGTATTTGTTATATCAGTTGTTTAATAGGATATTGATGTATTCATTTGCATAGATCTCATGTATTTATGCAATCTTGTAATCCACATCCCCAAAATATGTAAATAATCCCCCCTAAACTAGGTGCATTTACTTTCCTATAAGTTTACTTTCCGCACTTATTTATTGTTTTTCGTATGCATGCTAAATATAACTCGAAAACAATTTAGAACAGGATATCATAATATTGGAAAATGGTAGCCAATCGCCTAATATGACTTTATTAACAACAAAGTAAGAAAACTCATCTAGACCCGAATCTCTATACTACTGTATCGTTTAGGCTTAACAGATCTAGGCTATACCGAATTTCCCAGAAGAGCTTATCCGTGTGGTGACTCTGTATAACGTAGGCCAGAGGTTTAGGCCTCGAGTCTTTGGAATCCTTTCCATAACAAAACAACACATAGTTTTCGAAAACCCCATGCCCCATCTCACGGGGCTGGAGCCTTGCGACGACCACCCGGGTGGAACATCGTCCACTCACACATGCCTCAATTCAGTAGGTTGAAATATAAGCAAGTTCACACTCGCTAAACTAAAGCAAAGGACCTGAAGTTGAAGAAGGTGAGGGTGGAACCAACTGTGTTCCCCAAGGCTGTGCTGAAGGAAGATGAGTATACCTTTGTAGTGGACTTAGAGGGATCCACCAAGGATATTAATAAAGATGTCCCTCTATCTGCTAAGCTGGAGCAACTTCCAACAATAGCCTCCTCTCCCATGCTGAAGGCTAGCTCATAGAGAGTAAGAGCTAGTCCAACAAAAGAAAGGGTAGGAGTCATGCCTTCCCAACCTAAAGCAAGGTAAAGAAAGGCCTTCAAACTGAAGACTCACGCTCAGAGGGAGGCTGAGGCGAAACAAAGGGCTGAAGAGGAGGAGGATGCCATGGACAAGGAGGAGACCTTGCTCCAGAGGAAGCGCAAGCTCGAGGTGATTAAAGTAACTAAGGAGCAGGGTTCCTCAAAGAAAGGTAGAGAGGACCCTGAAAAATCAGGAATTGAAGGAGTAAGCCCTATGGAGGAAATACTTTCCAAAGCTAGGGGAACTCAGCAAAAGCACTCTACCACCACTCGTCCAATAAAGTGAAATGTTGAAGTGGTGAACAGCAATGAAGAGGATGTTGGTAAAACCAATGAACCTTTGATCCAGGAATAATTTCCTCTTCCTGAAGCCAACATTCCTTAGCCTATTCCCACTCAGCCTGGGCAGTCCTCAGCTCAAGTTGAGTTACCTAAGGCTCACCCATCCTTGGGTCAAACAGCCGACCCCTAGGTACCTCTAAATCCTACCCCAATTTCTTCTGTAAATCCTACCATTCCTACTCATGTATATTTTTAAATTCCTTCTTCACCTATACATTTTTCTTCTCAACCAAAAGTTTCTGTAAATTCTCAATCTTCAATTTTTAAAAATTCACCAGTAAATATTCCTTCTTCCCCCTCTCCAAATGCTGAAACTACAATAATCCCTTCTGCTGTGAAGCCCAAATCAATTTCCACTTCTTCAACTGTATAAACAAACTCTGAACCTACCACTTCTTTAAACCCATCCTCTACCCCTCTAACCCCTTTGTTAGAGAAGTTCATAATGCTGAGAACTCCGCTCAGTATGGAAAAGCAAGTGGAGATGATACTGAGGTAAATTTTACAGCTAGTGAAATACCTGAACCCAACAGCAAGCCAATCTAAGAAGACTTGGCTGATAAATCCATCTTGGCTCAGATTAGGGAGCTAGCAAGGAAGCAATCCCCCTCCCTAAAAACTGACACTGAGTTGGATGGAGCAGTCAACCACATGCTACTATCTCAAGAATTAACGGGCTGATCAGCTAAAGCTAAGGCTAAGATTCTAGAGCACCTAGGTGTTCCTTCAAAATCTCTCTACTTTGAGGAGTTTGAGAAGATTCAGGGAAGCTTGTTTGCAATTCGCAACCATCTAGCGAAGGAAAGCACCAAAAGCTTAGTGGATAATATGGCTCTGATCCTAATTGGGCTATGTGATTCTACAGCTCAGCTTAGCACAGCTTTCTTCTCTATCCCTACATCTACTATCCTCGCTAACACAGTGGCAGGAAAGATGAAAGGAAGTGTTAATGCTACTGCTAAGAAGCTGAGTAGGTTAAATGCTATACTAGTGGCTCAAGCTACACAGTTTCATCAGTTTGGTGAGAAGCAAGCCAAAATAATGCACAACACGGATCGCAAAATCGAGGATGTCCACAAGGAGGTGGAGACTGCTAAAGATATTGGTTACAGCATGGCTAAGGTGCTAGAATCTATGTTCAGGCTACTGGTGAACCAAGATAAGAAGTTGGATCATGTGCTAAAGGTGGGGGAAAAAAAGAAAGCTGAGAAACCATTGCTCTACCTTGATGTGCTAGCTGAGAAGATGGAGTCTGCCTGTAAGCTTATAAATGACCACACTGATGAAAAGGTGTCTAAAATGCAAAAAGCTCTCTTCGATGCTATGGGCAAGCTGTTCCCGGAGCCAACCGAGTCTCTCGACCCAAAAATTGGTCTCTCTGTGCACAAGAAGCCGAACTTGATGAAAGATAAAGTCAATGCCATACAGCGCTCTATATCTCAAATGGTGAGAGCGGGGATTTATGACTCACGAGATATCGAGTTCATGGCTAGATTTATTCCCTCCATTTACGCAAGAATCATTGACATGGAGGCTCAACTGAAGATTGCCATTTCTACTTCAGACTTTTGCTATTTGTTGCAGTGCTTTCAACAATTTTCCTGTTAAGGGTTTGATCAAATAGCTATCTCACACAATGCCATCATCTACTTCTGAAAGAGCTAAATGATCAAAACTATCTTACTCAAAAAGGGTAGGAGTAGCTTGAGTCAGAGATCTCGCCAGCCATCATTGGGAAGCAAGAGGATTTCCAAGCTGCCCTCCACTCCTTTAACTTGTGCTTAGAACAATTTGTGAAGTGCTAGGTAACAAAGGGGGGAGAAGGTAGTGGAAGATGCTACAAGGATAGCAGCGCAATATAGACATTCCTTAACAAGCCAGCCTTTGTGTCAAACTCAAGAACCTCAACCTCAGTCTCAACAAGCTCAGCAACAGGAACATCAATCGCATGACCAACAGCATCAGCACCATCATTCTTCATCTAGTAATCTAAGAGGCGGACCAAGCTCTCAACATCGTAGATAGTTGTAGATTAGATCTTTTTTAGTACTTGTAATAAGGCTTAATGTAATCTTAGCATAGAACAGTTTTTGTGAACTGACTAAGTATTTTTTTATAATCAATAAAAATTACAAGTTTCTCCATCTAGTCAAAGTTAAGAACTTCTTAGCTTAGTATTTGCTAATCAAATGCATGTATGTTTCTACTTAATAATATGTTCCCGGAATGTATGCTGAGACCAATTTAAAGAAAAAGCTGAAGTAAGACAAAGTCCCAAAATTGAAGAAAAATCCTCTAAGTATGGGGGAGCTGAGTTGTTTGAAGACTCACTCAGTAAAGGGGAGTTCAAACTAACTAACGGAAGTCACTCAACATGGGGTAGTCTTGTATCTATCCAAAATGGGGGAGATTGTTGAACCCAAGTTAATAGTGCTTCATAGTTCATAGAATGTTTTGGAAATAACAAACTATCTAGGATAGTGAAATTAATTGAGTACTAAGTATACTCTTAATTAATGAAGTTTACTCGAGTTTGTTTAAGGGAAAACAACTCAGTTCACTGAGTAATTAATTAAGTTATGACTTAGTGTAAGAAAAGCTGAGTTGAGCTGAGTATTACATAGTTTGTAAGATATTTACTCAGCTATGCTGAGCTAGCTTTTTATAAGAAAAGCTCTCTTTATTTGACACTTAGGGAAATATTTGACATTTGTGCTACTAACGGTTTCTATGAGAAACTGAATATTCCTTTGATGTTTTTCAGGAGAAAAATCATTGAAATTAAAGAAGATATTCCAGTGATCTTCATAGACAAAAGGTGTTAGTACAGAATGTTGGAGATTCCTCACTAAAGTCCATGACAAAAGGAATCCTCTAACATGCATTATTTCTCAATGTCTCCGTGCACCTTTCAAATGACAGTAAGTTAACGAAAATAAAATTCCACATTGCATCTCACACACCTCTTTATCAGAACAGATTGCTTGAAAACAAATGAGTTTTTTACACTTTTGATTAACGGATTAATCTTACACTTCAACGTTTGAATTCTCTATCTCTAAACATCCTGGAATTTGTCTCTAACGGGAAAATTCGACAGATTTGAGGAGATAAGAAATTGAAGAGCTATCAGGATGAGAAGTTTCCAACAGCTAGATCCAAGACCTTCAACTATAAATAGAAGACTGGAGAAGACGTTCAAACTTGGTAAATCACCTTGAATTTCTATAAGAGCTAAAACTCTGTTCAATTACTCCCAGCTTCAAGAAATTCCAAATTAAGCAATCAACAAAAAATAAAAATTCCATATTTGTTTGTAACAGAGAGAAAATCACTTTAGAATTAACATTGTAAAGGATTTAACATTTTATAAGTTGAATTCCTCTATTCACATTTCTTTTAGAAATCTGAGTGATAGTTTGGGAAGGGTACCCAAACTGTGGATTGAGAGTTAGTTAGAAAGAAATGTACTTTCTGCAATTGTGTCTACCCGTTGTAAAGGCTTCTCCGCTTAAGGAAGGAATGAAATCACTAGTGGATTAAAGCTCGAAAAGAAATAAAGGGATTGGAGGTAAGCTAGGGGCTAAACCAGGATAAAATCTGAAGTGTTGAAGTTCTAACCTTAATCGCTTGCTTTTATTGCGTTCATCTCATTCATCTTTCTATCTCTATTGTCAGTTTTTCTTGAAAAACCAATTCGAGTTGAGTAAAGTACTCAGCAGTGATTGAAGATAATCAGTGCTAGCAAAGCTAAGAAGTTTATAGTTTTTAGTCCCAACTTATCACGGAGCACTTAGCACGCATCTAAAAACTTTAACTTGGTAAACATTTTTATAAAATCCAAAAAGTAACCAAGAATTGCATTCACCTCCCTCTGTTGTTTATTTAAGCTGTCTAAGGACCAACAGAACATAAATGCAATCAACAGATATTCTACAAGCATAAAGAACAGTATCGCGTTGAATTTGACAATTATTATTTGAAAATAAAATCTCAAATCCCTTTGTTGCTAAATGCATAGCAAAATAATGTTTTTAGTAACAACAGGAATACAATAGCAGTTGTTCAAAACTAAAATTAGGCCACTAGGCAAACGAAGGCTATATGTCCCTATAGCTGTTGCAACAATTCGTGCTCCATTTCCAACTCTTAGGTCCATTTCCCTCTCTGCAAGCTTCCTACTATTCTGCAACCCCTGCACAAAAGTACAGATATGTGTACCACAACTAGTATCCAATACCCATGTAGACTCATAGGGAACTGTAGAGAAACTCTCTATCATGACCATACCTGAAGTAGATGCCTTACTTGACTTTTTCTTCACTTGTTCTTCTAGTGGCTAGCATTGCCACATCAAAAGCAGACATTTGCAGTTCCTTTCTTACTTTACTTCTTTTTACCGATTTTCTTCTTGGTACCCAAACCCTTTCAAAAATGGGATCCACCCTTGGAAGGCTTGGTTTTCTCAACCAGAAGTAAAGCCTTTGGATCCTTTCGAATCTTAGGCTCTATCATTTTCAGCATGTTGACCAACTTGAGTAGTGTGGCATCGATCTTGTTCATATAATAATTATTCACAAATTGTGAATAAGTAATAGTTAATGAAGCAAGAATCAGATCCACACATAATTCGTTATCTATCACAAAACCTAGTGGAGTCAGCTTCTCTATGTTTAAGAGCATGTTGCGATGTTGAAGTGCCAGCCTGCATCTTATTCCGAATAAGGGTTTTATTGTATCAAATCTCTCAGACCTGGCATGCTTTGAGAAGAGCTCATGAAGATGGAGAATCATGGTATCAAGTCCATGTTCTCATGTTGTTTCTGAAGCTTAGAATTCATGGTTTCTAGCATTATGCATGCTGCTATTTCACGATCCTTCCTATGCTTCTCCCATACCTCATGTTCATTGGTATCAGTTTCAACATCAAGTCCATCAGGGAGGGGCTCATCCAAAACATAAGCTATCCTTTCGAATCTAAGGACTATCCTTACCACCCTAAACCAATCAGTAAAGTTTGAACCATCTAGTTTGTTCTCAAGAATTGAGTGAAGGTTTATATTTGGATTCATTGTTCAACCTAGATATAAGATAGAATTGTTTAGACATTAGTATATGTACATGTATTTAATATAAGGTCTTTAATTAAATACATAATTCCTACTATTTTCTCAACATTCAAATAACCCCTTCTATTTAAATTCAGGATATTTGGTCCAACCAACTTTCCTTAGTAGGTAGCATCCATAGCCACTCATTATGACCCCTGCTATAGCAGGTTAAGCCATAACAAAACAACCATGATTGGAACCCGTCTATTTGCATTTCATGCAAATTGAGTTCTCTATCTCGAGACGTGTGTACCCAGTTGTACAACTCCTCAAATGCGTCTCCAATCTGTCATTAGCATCAAAAATATAGATAACAAACCCATTTTGGTTAAGGCATTAACCCCATCTAGTCTCATGACTAAACACATGTTAAAGGAAAGCATGTTGTATATGTTCTTACATCCGTTAATAAGGTTCTTATCACAACTTATGATGGGAAGACAATCTATCGCCTTAAAATTATTGTAGGGATTTTATTAGTGTCGCTAGTCTCGTCGTAGTTAAGGTCTTATATGATGGATATGATTATGATAATAATAATTCCCAAATATTTAGAATTATTAACTCTAAGGGAACATGCTCAAGACAGGCACATCATAATCATTCCATTATACCAAGAAATCAACTAAGTCATAAAATATCCCTTGGGTACACTTGAACCTAATAACGATGGAGATTTCCAGTAGGAGTGACCCCCTTAAAGTGAATGAGTAGCCAAGTCCAATCCTTGCCAGAATAACCACGAGCACTTTGATTCATTGTACCATGGATAACTATGATTTAAAGATTTCATTCTTTAATTGAGTGAAGTACAGGATGACCCTCAATTTAAAACATTTACACGTGTGGTAAAACATTGTTAACTTTATATGATAATCACCTAGACTAAGTTTAAGCAAAACTTTAATCTAGTTATCACATCATTTTTTATAAAAAGATTTGAAACCTAAGTCATGCTTAGCATACTATAATCAATTCACATAAAATATCAATTTCAAATTATAATCAATCATGCATAGCATAAGGCAATCTCTGATACCACTACTAGTTAATCAAGATAGTAATTGAACATGCAATGTTGCAAGGTGGAATTTTAAAACTTAAAATTAACCCTAAAGGATCTCCTAAGCATGCCATGATTTATATAATCTAAGTTGAAACGTTCCATAAATGTTAATAGGTTTATAAAACTCATAAAAGAAACCTAGCATCTAAGTTAAGAACATTACCAGTTGATGTGTGCTTCTCTCTTTTGGATGCAACATTCCCTTAAAGAAATTTGGCAAAACTCCGTAGGCACTAGCCTCTACGATTAATCCACATGGATCTTCACCAACCAAAACCTTCGTTCAGGTAGAACCCGTTGGTAGATAACAGCTACTAAACCGCTCGAAGACCATCCCAAAAATATTAACTGAGAAGGCTCACTTCAAAATAGAAAGAGCCTTCCAAAGAATTCATCGTCGCTTAGAGAACTTGTGGAGGATCTCGCAAAATCTCGTAAAGAAAAGATGTCGAACTCAGAGGGAAAGGCTGAGCTAAAGTATATAAAAGGAGGAGAAGAGAGGCTTATTTATAGGGAGAGGGGAGTTGAAATCTCCCCTCATTTAGCAATGTGTGGGAAATTCCCATCCCACAAATGGGCTCAACCATGTGGATCCCTAGGATCCTTAGGTTGACTCGCCGCATAGCTTGCTTATGCGGGCTGTGCGCTACCTCCATAAGCCAAGCCCGTTGTGCTACAAGCTAGGCTTGCGGGCCTTCCCCCAAGCACAGCTTGCGGGCTATGCTAGCGGGCCTGCTGCCCACGCATTAGCGACTGCAAGCTTTTTAGCTCGTGGGGAAGCCGCACAAGCCCCACTCTAAACAACCCCTGTTCGTTTAGGGCCCACTCATAACAGGAAAAATTCCCTTACTCCGCTCAATGCAATATTAACAATTTTCTCCTTTAATATGGTCCAACTAATTAATAATTCATCTATCAAATTTGACAACCTTAATATTCTCGGCATAAACCCAGTCTATAGGTTCTTTACTTAGTCCGGTAAAGACCCAAAGTGTTTGATCTCATAGGATCCTGAAGTATAGAGTCGCTAGAGGTTAACCTAAACTTGGCTTCCCATCCGCGAACCTTTAGGCTCAGTGTTCCAAATTGATATGGAATTCGATAACTCTAGACAATCAAATGGGATTTCTAGCAAAGGCGTATAATCCCCCAATACTTGGAACGTCATGTGCCTATGGCTTGATTAGGTTCTGCAGTAATCACCAATACAATACACTCCTTCTATCAGGTTAAGTACCATCCAATTTATTGAACTTGAATTAAGTGTTAGCTCATGTAATAGCCGTAGCTATCCTGGAATTAGACTTGTTCACGAAGAACAACACTCTCTATACTATATCAAGATTGACTAGAAACTCGTTCTATCAATCTCACACTTTGATAAGAGGTTTATGAGTGTATCTCTTTAATAAGAGGCTCTAAGGTACATCTCCAATTATATCACTATATCAGGAGCGATGGATCCCATCTTATCTACTCGGCTTACCAACATGTGATCATCACTATACTTGTAATCACCCGTACCATCTTGATCGCCAAGGTATGAATAAGCATGACTTAAAGTATAGTAAATCTTACAAAAGGTAACCAGTATCTCATGTCTGAAGATACTTGTACTGCTACTGCAATAAGACATGACACCGACACATGGATATAGTTATTCTTAAGTGTCTATCTTATAGCAGTCTCCAATGTATCACCCAAATACATTCATATGTCAACTCAAGGTACCACCTTCAACTCGTGAGATCAGCTGCTTATATCTAATCCAAGGAGTAAGCCTACACGTGTTAGTCTATCCACTTCATTGATGTCTAGTCTCAATGAAACTATAACTAGGGATATTCAGACTATTCATAGTAACACATATGTGTAGTTCTCACACGACATAGCTCTCACTATGTCCTTGCACTTTTACTCTATGAAGTAGTCACCTACTGTAACACCCCAAAATTTCTAAATTTTGACATCAGCTTATTGTTACTATATTAAAGGAATGATGAGAAAATGTTAAAGTTCGGTAATAGTCAAACGGAGCGAAGTTTGACCACCAGTCAAACTTTGACTGTAACTATGTATCTTAGGACTGAAAATTTCTGTAATTATAATACATGCAAGAAAGAATATATAAGCTATCATGGGAGCTTATAATTATACGTGCATGTTATTCTTTTACGGAATTAAATTACGAAGTTATAAGACGGTTTAACCGAGAAATTTTGATAAGTATACAAAATAATTGAACTAAGGGCAAAATGGTAATTTCACATATTTTTTTATATAATTATTTCCAAATGATTCCTACCTATACTTCATCTTATCTTCTTCATTCTCCATTTCTCTTCATTTCTTCACCCCATTTCTTACAAACTTCCATAAACTAAAAACCTTTGATTTCTTCTATTCGACTTCGAATCCTTGTTAGAAATCGATTTCTAAGCCTTCTATCATCATTAATTTATGTAAAACAAGGTTATAAGAGGAAGAAATCAGGTATTAAGTTTTGGATGAATAGTAACCCGAACTTGAGGTAAGTGATTTTTGAGACATTTGAAGTTAAATTAGTAGAATTCATGGTAGATTAAGCATATTTAAGGTATTATAAGGCTTATTCAAGTAGTATTTTGATTGTGAAAATTATGGATTTTGTAGAGGAGGCTAATACTAGTAGTGGAAGAGGGAAAGAGGTGGAAGA
>CATIWQ010267250.1:0-21296 GCA_949673415.1 Euphorbia schlechtendalii | reverse complement strand
GAGTTTGTGTATTTATTTAAGAGGCATTATATGACCATAAATTCTCACATGAACAAATACCAACATAAAGTGAAGAAATGGAATTGACAATCTAATTGATACTGATCTTAATTCAATTTCTACCATACTTTAAAGTTGCTGCAACCCTTAGCTATCTGTACCATTATTAACTATTTGATTTCTCTGCGAATAACAAGTCAATATGCTTGATACGTTTCAGAATCTGTATAATATGGAGCATTTCTATTTCTTAGTTAATTGATAATAGAGCGTTTCCGTGCTTCCTAGTGTACAGTTGCTGCTTTGGTTAGATATTTATAGTTATAACATTTAATCATGTAGATAAGGTTGATTATGAAGCGACATTTCTAGTTAAAATTTGCTTTCTTTACTTGATTTTGTGATCTCGGTATCTTTATTACAACTGATTTTTATGTTCTAATTTATCTGATAATGTAGAAGAAAGTAGTATCAAGGGACTATTTGCTAGTGGGATTGCAGGAATTGCTATTGGTGGGTTCGTAGCAGTCAGCTTTGGATTCAAGGACCTGCTGTTATGAACGGTAACAGAGATTTCTTTATTGCTCTAATTTGTTTTCCCCCTCTCTTATTGCTTCTGCAAAATCTGCTATGTAGTTAGGCATGTGCTTACCAGAAAATCACAGATGAATTCAATTATCCTAGGACACATCCTTCACGCCCACATGCGATATATTTTTCACTTCCTTTGGGTTTATATGAGGTTAATATATTTGAGCTGGTTTGTGCTATGGTGCTTAAGAGAGATATAGCACTGGCAATCTTTGAAATTGAAAGTGATTAAAAATGAATTATTTTTTTAAACAAAAGCACTATTGCGGATGGTTCTTTTGAAACAACTGTTCGTAATAGTCCTTACTAATTGGGGTTTTAAAGACTATTACGGACTGTTGTTTCAAAAGAAACATCCGCAACAGTCTATTGCGGATGGTTCTCTCAATAGAACCATTCGCAATAGTGTCTTTTGCGGATGGTTTTCAATGTGAACCGTCCGCATTACCTCTTATTCTGGACGGTTTCTAACCATCCGCATTATTGCCTGACCAATCGCGTCGCGGCTTGTGCGGACTATTCAAAACCATTCGGAAAAGCCCAAAATAACCGTCCCTAAAAGCCCATTCTGCACTAGTGCAAAATCGTATTTCTTAATTGTGAATATTCGCACTTAGGTCATTTCATTTTAGTTTATATGCTTGGTTCACGTATAGAAAAGTGATAAATCCATCCATAAAGCAATAAATAATTGCGAAAAATAAATGCGGAAAAGTAAAGATTAAAAATTACAAAATCTCGTGGGATGCGACATCCCGCCTAATCTATTAATTACATTTCCCAAAAAAATGAAATTGTGATACCCAAAGGAAAATAAAATCCTAGGCATACATCTAACCTGCATCCACAAAGGTTAGCATGAGATATGGCACATAAGTTCTATTTGATTTTTAGAAGACCCGTGTGGCCTAATTAAAACATCGACGATTTAAAGTTCTTATTTTAAATAAAAATAGTTCATTTTTATTTACACACATGTTGGTCATCTTTTATTTAATGAAAATGCTCGCATGGTAAGAGGTGGGGTCTGTTATCCGGGAATAATATTAATTCTTTTCGTTGGGGTATTCTAATAGAAAAATTAAAAAGAAATAAAAGATGAAGAAAATTACAACATTTACAATAATAATAAATAAAATAATTCCTAGGTCCACATGTAAAAAGAAATTAAGAAAAATCAAGGAGCATGAAATAAACAGCTCTAGGAACTAAGAGGCTTTACCTTTTATATGTGAATCCACTTCGGCGTACCCATTTGATCCCCAGGAGCGTTCCTCATTCATTTTTGATTTTATTGTAGTTTGGTTGGAAAATAAAGTGTTTATTTATCCACAATATAATCAGACTCAAGTTCTAAATTTATTTCGGATCCGAGAATATCTGAGGATTTAAGAAGAAATAGATGAAAGAAATTTGATTTGAAAATCAAAAGTTTTGGAGTCCAAACGTGTTTTGGATCCAAATTATTCAAGAAAATTTGAAAGAAAATATTTTTGTAGTGTTTTTCAGTGTTTTTGCTCATAAAAAGAAGAGTTTTTCTCTAAAATTTTGAGCCCCCTTCAATCTAAAAAAGTCTTGAATTTATAGAACTTCGGGATAGCCCTAAACCGGGCTCGCTAGAGATTCCAATGAGGTGCTGGAAATTCCAACCCCTCGCTGGAATTTCCAGTGAGGGTGGTCAAAGAAATCCCATTTGGGATTTCTTTGGTCCATGCTATATATACATTTTCTATGGTCCTAAATATTTTCTATGGTCCTAAATATTTATTTAGAGTCCCAAACATTATATTTAACAAGGAGAACTCCCATTTGAAAATCATCAGATGGTTTAAAATTGTGTGATCCAAGGATAAAAATCCTGAAAAGCCATCATCATTGAACTCACGAGCTGGTACAAAATCCCGTGCTCATAGCAGCCCCTCGTGTGATAATTACTGGTTGTATAACCAGTATGATCACACGAAATGGAGCGGAGGGATAGAGAGAATACCTGACCGGTGTGGTTAGTGACTTCTTGTTCCCAATTGGTGATAACATAGGCCTTCCTTTCTGGCACTGTGTTTCATTGGGTCATCCGTTTCTTTCTTCGAAGATTATTTGGCGTTTATTGCCCATTGTGGGCGGGCTGACCGTTTCTTTCTACGGTGTCCCTTTAATAATCGGCAACCATTTCTTTCTTCGGTTGTGGTCATTGTGTGCCTCTTTTGAGTTGACCTTCGATTGATTTTATTCGTTGGAACTTCCGAGGTAGGGTGCTTGAATCCGTTTCAAAGGCGACCCCATTGAGATAACCATTTCTTTCTTCGGTTGGTGGATGAGATTGTTTCTTTCTTCAGACATCGAGATAACCGTTTCCTTCTTCGGTTGTATTTTGAATTTCCTTAGTCAGATGTTGACTTGTTTCCTGTGACAAGTCAGAGAAAAAAGAAAATGTTAATACATTTTATGATGAATGTTTTAATTATTTAATTGAGTTTATGCGAAGCAAAAATTTTTTCCCCTTCAATCAAAAATTAAAACATGAGGAAGAAATGACTTTGATAAAAAATTCGGGGGTGTCCGGAAAATCGCTCCATTGTTTAGTAGGCTTTCTGTTGTGTTGTAATGTTGCAAAACCTAAATAGGCTTGAATTGACTTTAGGCTTGAGTGGGCCATCGTCTTGTTTGTAGGTTCCTCATGTGGAGGTGAAGTTTCTTGTTTATTGTGACAATGTTGCCCCAGTTTGGCATCGTCTTTACCAGTAAATAATGTGATGTGAATGTAATGTATGCATGAACAATATCATATGATGTATGTTCGTCTGTTGTAGGTATTGTGGGCTTCATTCATTGGAGAGCCTTTGCTTGCGATGGTACATGATTGTCCTTAGAATTTGTCTTATTAGGGATTCCATGGATGACTCCCTCAGAGTGATGATCGTGGGTTCATTGAATCAGATTTGAGTTTAGAGCTTGGATTTGGTTTGAGGAAAGTTTGGATGGGTCGTTGATCACGCATCATGTCAGCGATGATCTACTAGAAGCCGTTTGCCTGAAGTGTTTGAGGTATATAATGCCATGTACCGTTTCGAGGAGGAGATGATGAATTTGATACTTCTTTGGTTCCAATTTTTGCATAGATCACCCTTGCTGATTTTCAATCTATCGAATCTTGTCTTAATTTTTACCTGGATAGCCCTTTTACATTTTCAATCCAGTAGACTCATTTATTTTATTTTTTATTTTTTTTCATTTGTTGGATGTTTACTTGCGATATTCTACCATTGACATGCAAGCAATCAAAATAAGCATATGCATAAAGATTTAGCAAAAATGACAATTCATTAATGAACTTAACAAGGGTATAAATGTTTCAAATGATTTGACTCCTACCATTAATTAGCCCTTTTAGGTGTTCTAACCAATGTAATTCTCTCGATGTCCTGAGTTTTGCCTGAGCCGCCCTTTTCGGGTTTTCAACTCAGTGTTCTGTTCTTTTTATGCTTTGAAAAAGGCCCTAATTTTTGTTCAACTAACCGAGTGTTAATTGATAGGCTAAATACAAATTTAATTTTTTTGTTTGTTATGCTTTTTATCAATTTATTTCTTTCGCCTATGCGTGATAGTAATTGTGTAAGATTTGGTTGATTTGATAGATCGGTTACCGTCCATGTCCATGACTTCATTTGTTTTCTCATTCAGCATTTCTAAATGATTGGTTGGTGCTCGCACCACTTTGCTGGCTTGAGGTGTATGTGATGATGGGTCTTGATTATCAGCATAATGATTGCCCCATAAATGGTAGGAATCCGTGTGAAGGAGTTATTGACACGTTCAACGATATGACTCCTTTTTGTCTTTAGTATTGCACCAGTTGTTTGACTCGTTAGGGGGGCTTCAATTTGCTTTGGTCATTTTTCTTGATTGCCCCACGAATGGTGGTGGAATTGTTGACATGTTCAACGATCTGACTCTTTCTTTGTGACATTGAGCCGGTGGTTTGGTCTTTGTTGACAATTTGGCCTTATCCTACCTTTGATCATTTTGATCTTTGAGTGCTTCGTTCCCTTGATTGACTGAGTTAGTGGATGTTTCATCCTTGGAGATCTTTCCATTGATCTTTTATCCTTGTAGGATGAAGCAATTACTATCACGCGTTATCTAAGTACATGTGTTTATCTCTCACTTTCTCTCAAGAGTAAAATCATTTGAATTTATTGTGACTTTGGGGAATCCATTTATACCCAAATTAATTTCATGACATGATGTGTCACATGTGCTTAAAACATTATGTGTATGCTTATGAGAATGTGTGATGTCATTGATATAGTATCAAGCAAGTAAACACAGATTAATTTATTCCAAAATTCAAAAGCCTCATTGGGTAAAGTAGCTAAATGCTAATTTATTACATAATCAATCATGGATTCTTCTAGCACCCCTCTGATGTGTTCATGGATTAAAAGTGCTCCATCCTATCCGCCTTCTCAAACACTTCTTGATAGCTCGAAAAAATGTCTAACCCTAACTTGTTCCTATATGATGGCAGTGCAAAGTCCAGAAGCCTTGTTATCATCTCTGGTAGAGTTAAGCGAGCTCAAAGCCTAACTTGTGTGGCCATCTAACATGCATAGTAGGATTTGAAGCTCTCACCCTGCTCGTGCCTTATAGCCTATAGATGTTGCATTGTGGTTTCCATTTGAGAGTTGAAACCATAATGCCCCATCATAGCCTGAGCAAGGCTATTCCAATCAGTGGCTGTGTCCAGCGTAAGGTTGCTGTACCATTCATTGGCTGGGTGGCCCAAGGTGAAGACAAAGAGCTTAGCCATCATCCATTCGCTAACCCTTAATGCCCTCATTACCATCTGATAATGTGTTAAGTGAGCTCGCGAGTCACCAGATTCCAAATACTTTTCAAACTATGGCATTGCGAAGTTTAGGGGTAAGCTGTCTTTATCCCCAACTGTCAATTGTGCACAGTATGTGTTCATTAGGAGGCCACCGTGAGTGGCCAAGAATTGTTGCCACAATTTCACCATGCTTGGTTGTTGGAGGATGGCGTTCCTAATGTTTGGATAGAAACCATATTGCCCTTATGGATATGCTTCAAAATTGGGCATTTGAGGTGCCTTGAATTGTGAGGCGACTAACATACTCCAACTGGGAATAGGTTGTTGGGTCACTCCTTGGTGGAAAGGCCTTGGTGCGAACGCCGGCTGCCCCATTTATCCCGGGAAGAATTGGGGAGGACTGGCAAAGTTATATCCTTGCTGCCTAATCGGACCTAGTTCAGCTGACTTTTTCCTGCCCCGAACTGATAAAAGGTAGTTGGGGGCACCATGTGTGAGGTGGGAGGTCCCCCTGTTTCAGTCCATGTAGTTGGACCACTATTGTTAAGGGTGACCTCCGGGCTGGACACCCCATTCCGAGCTCTCCCGTAGTGTTGGCGAATGAGTGTGCTAGCTATTCGCTATTGGCAAAGGCGTTGAAGCCAGCTGCAATCTCGGTGCTCACTAATGACTGTTGAGAATTTTATCCCATAAGGACGTGTCTATTTTCCCTTACGCCTTCTTCTTATGGATTGGCCATGATAGATGTGCGGTGAATCGGAACCTGAGTCCTCACTTGAGTCAGCATATGGAACCCCCTCCAGATTGGCCACGATTAGAGAAACATGAACCAAGCGATGAGCAGGCCTTTTCCAAGCTAAGATACAAAAGTAGAGGATCAGACTATGCATGTAAGATTCTTGATATGATTCATGATGCGGGAAATGCGTGAGATTTTTAATGTTATGGCTGCATCCACAATAGGTTAGCATGCCATGATGTGAAATAACATGTATGTCAATCCATTTAAAACATATAGGTTTATCGTTAGGTGAAGATGAAAATATGAGGAAATGAAAATCCAACCCTAGGGGTTGGATTTGAGATTTGTACAATGTTTGTGTGACATTGCTATATGAGTGGTGTAAGTGAGGTGACCAAGTTACTTGTGTTGTAATCGGACAAAAGTTTGAGGTTTCATACTACAACTAGGTCTCATGAGGAGGTCAAAATTATTTCGGGTGAGTAGTGCGGCATACCCTAATGAAATGAAAACAACTACTATATGTTGCTATCTAATGAATTATTTGGTTAATTTTACCCAATTAGGGAGGAGTTTTTGATGCCTATGTGGTCATCGCTATTTGAGGGTATACGATGGTGCATGAATTATTGCCCCGTGTGGGCGAATGATTCGGGTATGAAGCGTATACCCTTGAAGATTTGGTAAGGTAAGACTTTTGAAGTAAGTTCGCCCCTTGAGGGTCTAGGTTAGGACATCAATTGGGATATTCTTTAATGTGGGAAATGGTTTGGGGTAGGTATTTGCCCCTTTTGGGCTATGATTTGGACGTTGAATGATTATTTTATAGGTAATGTGTGGGATGTGTTATTGCCCCTTGAGGGCTGAGTGTTGGAAGTCAAGTGGACATCACGCAAATTGGAGTGAATGATGCTTCATGTATCTAAGTGGTTTCATGTTGTCCTAAGCATGATGATGAGAAGATGTTATCATATTAACATGATGAGTTTGTGCGTTGAAATGTTTGCACTAAAATTCGTGGTTAGCATGACCTTTGTATAATAATAAGTACATAACACATAGCATGCAACTTCAAAACTTCCAAACTTATAACTCCCACGCGTAGGGTTTTTGGCTAGTCTCTATCCTAAGTTTGGTTCATCTTAGTACCATGAAGATACTAAGGAGCACACCTGCAAGAAAAATATAATGCATGGTCTTTTGTTTGCGTAACACCATAGGGAAAATACCTATGGCTTATTTACATGAGGTTTGTGAATGGGTTGTTGATGTAGAAGGTCCTTGTTGCACTAAAATACACTCTAAGCCTCTAATGAGGGAGGTACATGCGATATGGCAACAAGTGCTCCACTCGCTAAAGTACTAGCTTTTCTTAGGGAGGCAGATTAGTACAAGAGAAAGCATCGCAGTAATAGGGGCACCTTAGACTTACAGGCTAGTCCCTTCTATTGAAATGCGAAATTAATGAATATGTCATAATTAAAAGAATATGGAATAACGTGATTAATAATTTTCGGCACTTATCAAAAATAAAAAATCTTTGAAAAAATAAGTGTTTAGAAAAATCCCCAGCGGAGTCACCACTGTGAGCGGACGACACGGAGCTGTGGGCTGAGAGCGTGTAGAGAATGAGAGGTGCGGTCCACCGGGGTGTTTTCAAATTAAAGTACCGGGTCGGGGACCTGGAAAAAGTTTGAAAGAGAAAGCGAAAACATTTAGATAGGTCAAACCCGAATCCGCCGTCACTTAGCGTTGAGTCGCCACCTAGATTAGCTCTTTTAGGAATTAGAGTCCTGTGAGGCATAAAGTCCGGGGGACGGCCCACTAAGACATAGAGATTCAGGTTCGGGATAAGTTACTTATTTCTTATTGGATCACATTATATTACATCTATAGAAAACCATATTTCTTAATTGTGCATATTCGCACTTAGCTTGTTTCTTTTTAGTTTATATGCATGGTTCACGTTTAGAAAAGCGATAAATCCATCCATAAAGCAATAAATAATTGAGGAAAGTAAATGCGGAAAAGTAAATGTTAAAAGTTACAAAACCTCGGGGGATGCAACCTCTAACCTGCATCCACAAAGGTTAGCACAAGATATGACACATATGTTCGATTTGATTTTGAGAAGACCCGTGTGGCCTAATAAAAACATTGACTATTTAAAGTTCTTATTTTAAATAAAAATGGTTCATTTTTATTTACACACATGTTGGTCATCTTTTAGTTAATGAAAATGCTAGCATAGTAAGAAGTGGGGTCTATTATCCAGGAATAATATTAATTCCCTTTGTTGGGGTATTCTAACATAAAAATTAAAAAGAAATAAAAGAAGAAGAAGAAAATTACAACATTTACAATAATAATAAATAAAATAATTCCTAGGTCTACATGTAAAAAGAAATTAAGATAAAATCAAGGAGAACGAAATAAGCAGCTCTAGGAACTCAAAGGCTTTACCCTTTCAGCGTGAATCCACTTCGGCGTATCTGTTTGATCCTTGGGAGCGTTCCTAGTTCGTTTTTCATTTTATTGTAGTTTGGTTGGAAAATAAAGTGTTTATTTATCCAAAACATAATCAGACTCGGGTTCTAAATTTGTTTTAGATCTGAGAATATTTGAGGATTTAAGATGAAATAAATGAAAGAAATTTGATTTGAAAATCAATAGTTTTGGAGTCCAAATTATTCAAGAAAATTTGGAAGAAAATATTTTTGTAGTGTTTTTAAGTGTTTTTGCTTCTGAAAAGAAAAGATTTTTGCTAAAATTTCGAGCCCCATTCAATCCAAAAAAGTCTCGAATTTATAGAAATTTGGGATAGCCCTAAATCGGGCTAGCTGGAGAGTTCAACGAGCTTACTGAACTCTCTTGCGAGCCTCGCTAGAGATTCCAACGAGGTGCTAGAATTTCCAGCGAGCTACTGGAAATTCTAGCCCCTCGCTAGAATTTTCAACGAGGTCACTAGAGAGTTCAAAAACCCTCGCTGAACTCTCCAGGGAGGGTGGCCAAAGAAATCCCATTGGTCCACGGTATACACACACACACACACACACACATGTTTACATATACCTATATTTCCAAATAATCCAATTAAATTATTGTAGACCCTTAAAAATATTAAAAACCTTTAAATCTTTACTTTGAGCCTTTTAAATATTTTCTATGGTCCTAAATATTTATTTAGGGTCCCAAACATTATTTTTAACAAGGAGAACTCCCATTTGAAGATCATCGGAAGGTAAAAAACTGTGTGATCCAACGATAAAAATCCCAAAAAGCTGTCATCATAGAACGTGTGAGCTAGTACGAAATCCCGTGATCACACTTGTGTTGGTGCATGGTTTCCCCTAGGATTCGTCTTGTTAGGGATCCCATGGATGACTTCCTCAGAGTGATGACCATGGGTTCGTTGAATCAGATTTGAGTTTAGAGCTTAGATCTGGTTTGAGGAAAATTTGGATGAGTCATTGATCCCGCATTGTGTTGGTGATGATCGCTTAGAAGCCGTTTGCCTGAAGAGTTGCCATGTATCGTTCTGAGGAGGAGATGATGAATTTGTTATTTCTTTAGTTCTAATTTTTGTATAGACCGCCCTTACGGGTTTTCAATCTATCGAACCTTGTCTTAATTTTTGTTTGGACTGCATTTTCAGGTTTTCAATCCATCGGACCTACTTTTCCTTATTTTTACTTTTCATTTTTTTGGACGTTTACTTACGATATTCTATCATTGGCATGCAAGCAATCAAGATAAGCATATGTATAAAGCTTCAGCAAAAATGACAATTCATTAATGAACTTAACAGTGGTATAAATGTTTCAAATAATTTGACTCCTGCCATTGATTAGCCCTCTCAGGTTTTCTAACCGATGTGGTTCTCTCGATGTCCTAAGATTTGCCTAAGTCACCCTTTTCAGGTTTTCAACTCTGCGGACTATTCTTTTTGTGCTTTGAAAAGGAAGCCCTAATTTTTTCTCAACTAACCGAGTGTTAATTGAGAGGCTAAATGCAAATCTATTTTTTGTTCGTACTACTTTTTATTGATTTATTTCTTTCACCTATGTGTGATAGCAATTGTGTAAGACTTGGTTAATTTGGTAGACCGGTCACTGTCGATGTCCATGACTTCATTTGTTATCTCGTTCAGCGTTTCTGATCAATTAGTTGGGGCTCATGCTGCTTTTTCAGCTTGAGGTGTATTCGATGATGGGTCTTGATCATCAACGTTTCCTTTTGAGTTCAATTGCTCCCCAATAATAGGTTATATGTCAGAGATCAGATCTGATAGCTTGATTCCATCTATGGTGGATGATTTTCGTTCAATGACATTCCTTCCACAATGTAGTAGTTAATAAGTGTAGGTGGGCTATGTGATGAAGTTGTTGACATGCTCAGCAATCTGACTCCTTCTTTGTGTCTTTGGTATCATGTTAGTTGTTTAACCCTTTAGGGGAGCCTCAATTTGCTTTGGTCATTTTGACTTTTGTTTGATTGCCCCACGAATGGTGGTGAGTCATGTGATGGAGTTGTTGACGTGTTTAATGATATGATTCCTTCTTTGTGACATTACGTTAGTTGTTTAGTCTCAACTTACTTAGTCAACATTTTGGCCTTATTTTTGTTCAATCATTTTGATCTTTACGTGCTTCGTTCCCTTGATTGACTGAGTCAGTGGACGTTTCATTCTTGGAGATCTTCCTATTGATCTTTCATCCTTGTAGGATGAGGCAATTGCTATCACTCGTTGTCTAAGTACATGTGTTTATCTCTCACTTTCTCTCAAGAGTCAAATCATTTGATATTGTAGTGACTTTGGGGAATCCATTGATACCCAAATTAATTTCATGACATAATGTGTCACATCTACTAAAAACATTATGTGTATGTTTATGGGAATGCGTGATGTCATTGATAGAGTATCAAGCAAGTAAACAAAGTTCAATTTATTCAAAAATAATTCAAAAGCCTCACGAGCAAAGTAGCTAAAAGCTAATTTATTACATCATCAAGCATGGGTTATTCTAGCGCCCCTCAAATGTGTCCATGGATTCAAAGTGTCCATCCTATTTGCCTTCTCAAACACTTCTTGATAGATCAAAAAAATGTCTGACCCAAACTTGCTCCTGAATTACGGCACTAAACCTTCCAGAAGTTTGGTTATCATCTCTGGTAGAGTTAAGTGAGCTCGAAGCCTGACCTGTGACGTCATCCAGCGTGCATAGTAGGATTTGAAGCTCTCACCCTGCACTTCCTTATAGCCTCCAAATGTTGCATTGTGGTTTCCATTTGAGAGTTGAAACCATAATGCCCCATTATAGCCTGAGAAAGGCTATTCCAATCAATGGCTATGTCCAACGGAAGGTTGCTGTACCATTCATTTACTGGGTGGCCCAAGGTGACAACAAAGAGCTTAGCCATCATCTATTCACTGACCCTTAATGCCTCATCATCGTCTGATAATGTGTTAAGTGAGCGCTCGGGTTGCCAGATCCCACATACTTTTCAAACTGCGGCATTTCAAAGTTTGGGGGGCAAGCTATCTTCATCCCTAACTGTTGGTTGTGTACGGTATGTGTTCATTAGGCGGCCACCGTGAGTGGCCAAGTATTGTTGCCACAATTCGACCATTCCTAGTTATTGGAGGATAGCATTCCCAGTGTTTGGATTGAAACCTTATTGCCCCTGTGGATATACCACAAAATTAGGAATTTGATGTGCCTGGAATTGTGAGGCAACTAACATACTCCAACTAGGAATAGGCTGTTGGGTCACTCCTTGGTAGTAAGGCCCTAGTGCGAACACTGGCTGCCCCATTTATCTCGGGAAGAAAATTGGGTAGGATTGGTAAAGTTATATCTTGGCTTCCCAATCGGAGCTTGGATCAGTTGACTTTATCCTACCACGAACTGATAAAAGGTAGTTAGGGTCACCATGTGTGATGTTGGAGGTCCCCCTGTTTCAGGCCATCTAGTTGGACTGCCGTTGTTAAGGGTGACCTCTAGGCTGGAAAATACATTTTGAGCTCTCCCTACGTGTTGGTGAATGAGCGTAGCTAGCTGTTTGCCATTGGCAAAGGCGTTTAAGGTAGCTGCAATCTCGGCGCTCACTGACGATTGTTGAGAATTTTATCCCATAAGGACAGGTCGATCTTCCCTTGCGCCTTATTCTTGTGAATTGGTCATGAAAAATGTATGTCGAATTGAATCTGAATAAAAACTCGAGTCCTCACTTGAGTCTGCTTACGGAACCCCCTCTAGACTAGCTACGATTGGAGAAACACAAACTAAGCTATGAGTAGACCCTTTCCAAGCTAAGAAACACAAGCAGAAAATCAGACTATGCATGTAAGATTCGTGATATGATTCATAATGCGGGAAATGTGTGAGATTTTTAACGTTATGGTTGCATTCACAAGGGGTTAGCATGCCACGATGTGAAATAACATGTATGCCAATCCATTTGAAACAAATAGGTTAGTAGTTAGGTAAAGATGGAAATAAGTGGAAATGAAAATCCAACATCTGGGGTTGGATTTGAGATTTGTACGATGTATATGTGACATCGTAATAAGAGTGGTGTAAGTGAGATGACTAAGTGACCTGTATGGTAATAAGTTAAAATTTGAAGATTTCGTATTGTGACTAGATCTCATGGAATGAGGAGGTCAAATTGATTTCGGTTAAGCATTGCGACATACCTTAATGAAATGAAAACAACTACCGTATGTAGCTAAATAATGAATGATTTGGTTATTTTTACCCAATTAAGGTAGAGTTTTGGATGCCTATGTGGTCATCGCTATTTGAGGGTATGTGGTGATGCTTGAATTATTTCCCTGTGTGGGCGACTGATTCGGGTATGAAGCATATACCCTTGAAGATTTGGTAAGGTAAGACTTTTGAAGTAAGTCACCCCATAAGGGCTTAGGTTAGGATGTTAGTAGGGACATCATGTGATGTGGGAAAAAATGTGATTTGGGTAGGTATTTGCCCATTTAGGCTATGTGGCATGTGTGATTGCCCCGTGTGGGTTATGAATTAGATGTTGAGTGGACATCTCAAAGGTAAATTGTGCAATATATTATTACCCCTTGTGGGCTGAGTGTTGGATGTCAAGTGGACATCACGCAAATAGGGGTGAATGATGCTGCATGTATGTAAGTGGTTTCATGTTGTCCTAGGGTGACATGATCTCAAGTGTCAACTAATCCAAAGTATGATGATGAGAAGATGTTATGTTACATCATATTAACATGATGAGTGTGTGTGTTTGAGTGTCTGCACTAAGATTTGTGCTTACCATGACATTTGTATAATAATAAGTACTAACACATAACATGCAATGTTCAATCTTCCAACAATAAAACTCTCGCGCATCCTAAGTTTTGTTCATCTTAGTACCATGAAGATACTAAGGAGCGCAACTACAAGAAAAATATAATGCATGGTCGTTTGTTTAGGTAACACCGTAGGGAAAATGCCTATGGCTTATTTACATGAGATTTGTAAATGGGTTATTGATGTAGAAGGTTCTTGTTGCACTAAAATACACTCCAAGCTTCTAACGAGGTAGGTACATGTGATGTGGCAACAAGTGCTCCACCCGCTCAAGTACTATCTTTTCTCAGGGAGGTAGATTAGTACAAGAGAAAGCTTCGCGGTAATAGGGGTACCTTAATCTTACGGGCTAATACCCTCTATTGAAATGTGTTATTATTAATATGTCATAATTAAGAGAAAATGGAATAATGTGATAAATAATTTTCGGCATTTATCCAAAATCTAAAATCTTTGAAAAAACAAGTTTTTAGAAAAATCCCCAGCGGAGTTGCCACTATAAGCGGATGACACAGAATTAGAGTTGCGGTCCACCAGGGCATTTATTAAAAATAGGTCGGGCCATCGACCCGGAAAGTTTGAAAGAGAGAGCGAAAACATTTTGATTGGTCAAACCCGAATCCGCCGTCTCTTAGTGTGGAGTCGCCACCTGGATTAGCTCTTTCCAGGAATTAGAGTCCTGTGAGGCTTAACGTCCGGGGGACTGTCCACTAAGACATAGAGATTCGGGGTTTGGGATAAGGTGCTTATTTCTTATTAGATCACATTATATTACATCTATAGAAAACCGTTTCTCTTAATTGTGCATATTCGCACTTACGTCGTTTTGAAGTTATTTTGCATGATTTAACATATGTGAGGAAAATAGTAAATACATACCCAAAGCGGTATATAAACATAGAAAAGTAAAGATTAAATGTTACATAACCTCGAGGGATGCAACCGCCACTTAAGCTATTAATTACATTTCCCAAAAATAATATTTGCAATACCCGAAGGAAAATAAAATCCTAGGCATACATCTGACCTGCATCCACAAAGGTTAGCCGAGATATGGTACATATGTTCGATTTGATTTTGGGCCTAATTAAAACATCGACTGTTTAAAGTTATCATTTTAAATAAAAATTGTTCATTTTTTATTTTCACATATGTAGGTCAATTTTTATTAGTGAAATGGAAAAGTGTGAGGCCTATTATATGGGAATAATTTATATTCCCATTGTGGGGGTATTCTAAAATAAAAATTAAAAGAAATAAAAGATGAAGAAGAGAACTACAACATTTACAATAATGGTAAATAAAATAATTCCTAGGTCCACATGTAAAATGAAAAAAATGAAGCAGACGATGAGCATGGAATCCGCAATTCTAGGTACTCAAAGGCTTACTCTTTCGGCATGAATCCACTTCGACGTATCTATATGATCCCCGGGAGCATTCCTCGTTCGTTTTGATTTAATTAGTGTTTGTGTGGAAAAATAATTATTTATTTATCCTTAAGATATTCAGACTTAGGTTCTAAATTTGTTTCAGACCCGAGAATATCTGAGGATTTGAGAAGAAATAGATGAAAGAAATTTGATTTGAAGATAAAGAGTTTTGGAATCCAAATGTGTTTTGGATCCAAGAAAATGTTGGAAGAAATGAAAGAAAATATTTTTTGTAGTGTTTGTCAGTGTTTTTGCTTCTGAAAAGAAAAGTTTTCTCTGAAATTTCCCGGTCCCAAATATCGAAAATTCCCCCTCTATTTATAGGAGAAAACCCAAAAAATCCAAAATGGCAGGTAATTTTGGCGAGGAGGTTCGCCAGAGAAAGTCTCGAGAGGCTCTCGCCAAATCTCTAGCGAGGCCTGCCAAGCCCTTTGGCGAGCCTCACCAGAGAGGTTAGCGAGCCTCGCCAAGGCTACTAGCGAGGCCTCGCCAAGGCTACTAGCGAGGCCTCGCCAAGCTTTAGCGACGCAGGCTCAGGATCTGGTTTTCCAAGATGATTTCGCATTTTTTGTGTATTTTCATATTTTTTAATTAATTTCGGAATTAAAGAAAAAATTAAATAAGTTTATTAGAAATGTCCTTTTGAATTCAGAGACGAGGAAGATTCCCATTCAGAGACATCTAGCTACTCAAAAACTGTGTGATCTGAGAATAAAATCCCGAAAGGCCATCATCATTGAACGCGCGAGCTGGTACAAAATCTCATGCTCACAAGGGAGTTATCATACCAAGTATTATTGGAAGATCTTAGGGAACATGGGAGACAGAAGAAAACTGTCAGTTCATACGTAGTTCAAGGCTGCTATAATCTTTCAAATTTGGTTTTATGAAGTCTGTGGATGGTGTAATGGAGTGATATGTGAAAGTATTCGAAAACCTCATGATGTCTACCTTCCAAGGCTTTTCAAATGGAGGACATACTTTCTTGATATTTCGACCCCATTCTTGCAGAATAATATATTCAGCAAACAGCCACAATTCGTAAGTCCCCTTTCATCTTTCCTAGACAAAAAAATGAAATTATACAATTGTTATACGGTGTATAATAAATGTTATGTCTTGAAAAAACTTTTAACAACATTAAGTCCTGTATAATGGATGTTTAACATAATTTCTATTTAACAAAAACTGACAAACCTATATGTATGTTAATTTTCAATTAAAGTTTCACAAGATAGTTACAAATGAAGAGGAGAGGATACAGTTGGATTTAGGCGAATTCAACCCAACTTTTGATGTGTATGACATGGAACTATATTTCTCAACTCAAAGCATTGGAACACAATCAACATTCATGACCCAAGAAATAGAAAATGACACACAATAGAACAACAGTGAGAATGAGAATGATGAAGAGTTAGAAACACTTAAGATTCTAGTCAACAAATTTGACTCATTCGAAGAAAAGATAGATGAGGGATTCAAAGAAAAAAATGGGAAGTTTGAGAAAACGAACCAGCATTTGAGAAGGATTGAAAAAGAAGTGAAAAAACTCATAGCAAGGTAAGAAAAAAGTAAATACTAAAATTAGTGAAAACTTATATAGTGTATAATATATGTATATTTAAAATCCACATATGGAAGTGACATTATGTTTGGCATAGGTAGGGAAAAAAATGGTGAACAAACTGAGGAATCAGAAGATGAGTTGGAAGAAAATGACAATGATAACAACCAATTGGACGACGAAAACGAAGAAATGAAAGAACTAAATGAAGAAAAAAATGATGATAACAATGAAGGTGATCATGGAGATAAAGATCAACAGAATGACCAAGATGATGATGATGATCAACATGATGGCCAAGAAGACGATGATGGCTATAGAGAACCACAATTCAGTACTGCCGAAGAAGCATTGAAACTTTAAGGATAAATATGAAGTAGTGGAAGCAACTCCAACCTTCAAACTTCTTTCTCAAGATAGCACTGGCATGGACGTATGCTCAATCGGAAATGTGTTAGAATCAGTGATTGATGAAGTTAAACAAATGGAAAAGACCATTGTTGGAGAAAATAAAGAGCAAGAGGAAACAAAACTTCCGTATCCTAAAAAATCTTAAAAACTAATATTCTTTCTTAACATAAAATAATAAATTAAAACAAACCCTATTGATATTGGACTAATCATTACAACATTATTTACATCAGACTTGGGTAATTGGTTCCATAGATTCAATCGATGAAGAAATTATTGGTGCAATTGAAGCTTCCTATAGGAAGTGAAAATTGCCACTGACAATGTGCGTATCACACATAGAAAAAACCATATGTATTTCCATAACAAAAAAAGTAAATGTGTTATAAATTTGATGACTTGTATTTGTTGATTTATTATGATGGAAATTGTTGCAGGTAACTCATGGTGATCTTAGAGAAGTTCAGAAACAAACTAATTTGATGGGGTCATGAGAATCGATGAAAAATGCCGCATTTGTTGATAAAAAGAGCAAGAACATTGAACCATCAGCACCTATTTTTGAAACGGATAACAATAAGGCAGCTGCAGCTGCCAATCTAATTGCTAGGCTGGTTGCTAAGTTGACTGATCCAACAACCTCTACAGAAATCGAGGAAGTAACCGAAATTCTAAAAGAAAGTATGCCGAAGAGAAACCCAAGGAGAAAAATGATAGCAGGAAGAATAAATAAAAGTCCATATACAACAATATTTGGGTCAGAGTTGAAGGAACCAATTCAAGAAAAATATGCTCTAGACGATTGGGCTGAGTTAGGACAAACATTAGAAGATGAAGACTTGCTCAAAGAATTCAAAGAAGTAATAACTAAAGGAAAAAGCAAAGTGATAAAGTAAGTACAAAAACATATAAATTGTTTACAAAACATATCATGATACAAAAAATAACAGAAAATTTCATGCAGATTAAACAAGGAATGGTTCACCAAAGAAAAGGAGAAATTTGCATAACCTTTGGATTTCAACATCATGGAAATAGAAAAAAGGAGCTTCTTTGTCAACCTGAACATGATGGACCAATTCCTTTTAGATAGTGTAAGTAAACTAAGTAGAATACAAAATGTGGGTTATTCTGCAATAAATAATTCACTCTTATACTATCTTTAAATGTTGTATAATTTATGCACACAAAATAAATATTCTTTGGTCATTGATTATGAATTAAAAAAAGTCTAATAAGTTCAACAATAATTAACAAAAAAAAACTCAAGTTTTATTTTATAATTTCTTAGATATTAACTCTCAAAAAATTATTATACACTGTATATTTGACTCTTATCAATGAACAACACATCAATATCATCTGTTACTATCTGCGAAAGAAAGGAAAGCACTCACTAGAAAATAAAAGCAACCTAAAGTTTCATAACAACTGACATGAACTTTGATGGAAGGATTAACCATGCATACGATTTCGTCCAAAAACTTACAGGCGAAGAGAATCTAACTGATGTTTTGGATTCTGGAGATACAATAGTGAATCAAATAATTGAACATGGGATCAAATGTGCAAGATGCTGGATAGATGTTGAAAATGTGTTTTTTCCTATGAATATAATGAAATGTCATTAGGTGTTAGGAAGATTTGAGGTGAGGTAAAGGAAAATCTACATCTATGACTCATTGATGAAGAGAACAAGCATAGAAGACACAACTAAAACTGCTAAAAAATATGCAACTGTCATCCTGTATTATCTACATGCATTCTACTTATTCATTCCAAACAAAGAACTAATGAGTCTGAAGCCATATGCAGAAGGAAATCCTCTATGGCATCTGGAATTGGAAATGATCGATAATATTCCACAGCAAGAAATAAGGTACTTTTTATTTCACAAAATCAAAGTTCAATACTTAAAAACTGAAAATAAAAATCTAATGGCAATCATTGTAATTGAATTTTAGTGATTATGGAGTGTTTGCAATGAGTTACATTAAATTATTGATAGAGAAAAGAGCATTCCCACAAAAGTTTAATGTGCAAGCACTCAGAACAAGACTCGCTCTCAGCTTGTACAAACATGGGATGGACAAGTAAGAAAATAGCTTAGAGAGCGGCGAGGAGTAGCAAAAGTCATTGGAGCAAAAAATATAGCAGTGTTTTTAGTTTTGTTTGAATGATATGAAATTAATAGATTACAATATCTGCAAATTTTAAATCTAGGTTGTGTGATTAATGGATTATCTAAGTGACATGTTTGGTTTAGGTTCGTTTGACTTTTTCTTATTCAGGTTATGGAAGAATACAGGAAAATTATCTTAGAAAACATAAATCTAACAATTTTTAATGTTATACAGTGCATAAAATATGTGTACTGTCAAACACATCACACAAAAACAAATATACAATGTATAAAATGTGTATAATGTGAGAACACATTAAAAAAATATACAATGTATAAAATGTGTATAATGTGAAAACACATTAAAACAAAAACCTGATTTTTAAAAAATAACTTATAACCAAAAGTTCATAATACAAAAATGCATATTTTAACAAAAACAATTGCATAACATGTGACATTAAACATGACTAGAAAAATTATACAATGTATAAAAGGTGTATAAAGTGTATATAAAGAGTCTATAATGTGAATTACACCAACATGTCTTTAAAAAAAAAGTCTGAACAAATGCAAACTAAACAAAATTAAAAACATTCCTTAACATCGCTACTAGTCCTCCTATTGTGACTCGACTATCCACAAGTACCACATTTAACTTTGGCCCTTGTTTTGCGCTCCAAATATGATCTAATTCTATGCTTCCTTGGTCTACCCACCCTTATCTTTGCTTCCGGAGGAAGAATAATGCGCTCACTAACTTTTGTAGGTGTATCCCATGAATTCCTTGAAGGGATAGAAAAAACAATGCCTTCATATGTTACTACATACTCTGCCTTAGAATAGTAAACAAAAGAATAAACATCACTACTCAAATGAAACTTCTTTATATACGCACAAGCATGCACGCAAGGTAGCTCATCCAGCTGAAACCTTTGGCAAGTACATGTTTTTTTAACCATATCAACAATGTATTTGCTGCCACCCTTAGAAATTGCTACCAATTCATTGGTAGATGGAATAACCTACAAACAAACAAACTAAATAAAAAAGGAGACAAAATAATAACAACAAGTTTCCCCTGACATACAAATTAAGAAAGAAAAAATCAGCAATATATGCAAAAAAGAAAAAAAAAAGAATTATTAAGAAAAAACAGAAGTCACCTCCATTTTCGAAGCCAAGTCATACAAATTTATTAGAATTAGATGCTACTTTGGAGATAGGGCTAAACAGGTTTGAATAACAAGTTTCCTATGTCTATAAAATAGATCTTGAAGTATCCCTATCTAAAACTCTACCAAAGAAATTATTGGTATAGATTTTGCTTCCATTATCATCGAATTAAGAGATTCGGCGAGATTTGAAGTCATAGTGATAAACCTTTTCCTCGGAGATTACAACCTCGTCCACCTCTGAAAACCAACCTCCTTAAGATAACCTAGAATTTCTGGATTTATGTTAGCCAATTGAAACATATTATCTTCAAAATCTTTAAAAGTGTATGCTTTATAAGCAAGCTTGAAATACTCTGACATATCCTTGATATTTGATTTAAATCTCGATTTCATGTTTTGAAGAAGATGATAAGTACAAACAACATGAGGAATGTCAGGAATGACATTTTCACAAGCATTCTAAATGCTCTGGTGTCGATCAGAAACAATAATCATGCCCTCTCTCTCCTTTAACGCATTAATAAACTTTCTAAAAAACCAATCCCATGAAGAGTCATTCTCACCATCTACGATTGCAAAAGCTAGGGGCAAAATCATACATAAAAAAATTAAAAACATAAACATTACAAAAAACAACAGAATATAAAATTATACAACGTATAACAGTTGTATAACATTATAAAAAAATTAGAAATTTTCAAAGATACATACCATTAGCATCAAGAGAACTTGCAAAAATAAGTGTGCCACCATAGCAAGATTTCAAAAAAGTGGCATCTAAAACAACGATAGGAGGGTAATAATCCCATCCCTTAATCGAAGCATGAATAGCAACAAAAAGATACAGAAACTTGTTCCCTTTCAATTCAAGAGAAACAACTGAAGTAGGATTAGTCGACTTCACCATGTACAACAACCAAGGCAACTCTGAATATGCTTATTAGCAGAACCCCTAATCATATTCATAGCTATCTCTTTTTCTTGCCAAGCTTTTTGATAATTAATTTCAGTACCTAGTATATCCCTCATATAAAAAACAATATCATTTGGAGTGTAAATATGCTTGTGACTTATAAATGGA